>JAUYWH010000007.1:18288748-18324801 GCA_034779795.1 Ctenopoma multispine
AAGCATCTACTGTAATGGATTTTTGTCTTAATTGATGTAGTCTCCATTAAAGTAAATTCGAATGTTATTAAGAAATGGTCTGACAACAGCAGTGTGTGTTAAACAAAGTTAGATCCACATTTGAACAAAACATGTCTATCATATTGTGTATAAAACAATTAATCATATTATGATTATGTTCTGATGCAGCTTTTTTTATTTGATTATTAATTAAATTAATTAATCTCTACATCTAATAAAAGAGAAACAAGTTGGAAGGAGGTGGTTAGACAGGATATCAGGCGTATAATGCACAAAGACCTCTGTGTCCTGTGTGTGTAAGGTTGGATTTAGGCAAGAAAACCTCTGTTTAAGGTTAGGAAAAGATTTTTGCATGAATTATATTAATAAAAAATGTTGTTTGGCTGAAAGATATCAAATCTCCCAGTAAGCTAATTGTATTGGGTTAATCCAAACTGTGATCTTTGAAGTAATGTAGTGTAATTCATCACTTTTTCTTCTTGTCCTTTGTAAATTTCCCCTGCTGTGGGATTAATAAAGTCAAGTCTAAGTCTTTCTCTCTGACAGCAGTTTCCTGTCCTCCAACATTCATTGTAATTCACTATCACATATCCATACCTAGATGTTTACAGCACCTCCCTGTCAGTCTCTTGATGAAATACTGTATTAGTCTTTTTGCACCAGAAGATAAGAAGAAAGCCTGTTTGTGCTGTATGGTTCAGGCTTGACGAATTATCAGAAAAGTCTTCGCTGAAATGTTCAGTTGATATAGAAACATCAAAACAGACAAGAAGAGATGAAGTGACAAAAGGAGCATTCTTGCACAACAAAACAAGTAAACATTCCTCGAAGTACCGACACGTTAAATTTATAAAATGCTGCTGCTTAGGTATAAATCAGGTGTGTACACCTCCATACCTTCTCTCTCTGATCAGAAATATTCTCATAGCATATTGTAAAACAGAACTAAAGCATCTTTTTATGTAAACATGAGGAAAACAACCATGTGTTAAAAGTTTTAGCCACTTTATATCTTTACGTGTGTGTTGTACATCAACATTACCTTACTGTATTTGTGTGTATGTGTCTGCGAGGCATTATCATCGACCTGTGAGTTAGAGGCAGGGTGTTAATTACTAGAATGTCTCACTAATAGACTCAGAGCATTAATGCAATCAGCCTCAAAACCAATTAATTCAACATCTGCTCTGATCAAATTTGCCTTTGCCATGTTTTGATGATGTATCCACACACAATTATTCCCTTAATCCGATAAGAACAATTAGTTTTCTTGCCATGCTGATGCCGTCTAATTAACAAATATCACCCATCCGCATTACAGGAGTCCGAACCATTGCTATTTTTGCTATGTTTTTTTTTTCTTTTCAGATAAGTCAGTCTATGTATCACAGTGTGGCTTGTTTTTGCTTTGTTCACATAGTTTATTTGCATTTTGGGGTTGATTCTTTTCTTCCTTCTTTCCCTTTATTTCCACACATTCCTTCTGTCCTTCCATCGTGTCTTTCTTCCTTTCCATTTTTCTCTCCTTGATCCCCTCTTTTCCTTCTCTATCTCACTCACTTCTCCCTTCAGTATTTCTCCCATTAAATTTCTTTTTTTTTTTGTTTATATTTGAATTTCTGATGTTCCTATCACTTTTTCATTTTCATTTTATCTATGCCATATCTGTCTAATCTATACTTTGACACTTTCCACTGACTATGTACAGTACGTCTCTATATGTAAATGTTGTCCTCCTATAAATAAAGCACAGGCCTAAAAGTTGACCCTGATCAGTATGTATGGACAGGGTACCCCCATCTACACCATAAATCATCATTACTCCCTAGGTTAGATGCTTTAAAACACACTGAGGACTATCACAGGGGTACCACAATAGGTATATGCGGTGACAATATGTCACCTATAGTGCTATAAGTCAGTGTATGTGTAGAACAGGTTGATATAGGGAGCCAGTCTAAATGCTAAGTCTCAGCAGTCATTCACAGACCATGACAGCTGCTGCATGGGCACTGCAGAAAAACTCCCATTATTCAAAGGCAAATCAAAGGTAATCGAAACTGTACAAACACCGGGGACTGTAGAAGTGTCAGTGAATTGAGGCATTAAAATACTCAGAATCATTCCAACTTTTCTCATAAAGGCGCGCCCACATTGTGAAGGAAAAAAAAGGGCTTTTATGCTTCACATTTACCCCTTTCAAATGTACAAAAAGCATGCACATCTGAAAACCTGGTCCAAAAAGCAACCTGAATGAAAAAGCTGAAAAAAAATCAGCAGACTGCACTTAAAGCTACCAGCAGTCATTTGAAGCAGTGGCCAAAAGTCGCTGTGCCCACAAAGGTCAGATACAGTGTAAGGCCACGTGCTGTAAATGAAGTTAAACATAATAAAGTTCACGGAGGGACCATTTCATGTATGAATGATGTGCTGCTGCCAAATGCACCTGTTATTTTGTCCACCCCCGTTTTGCTGCTTGTCTACCCAGAAGGCGAGTGCACCATCCACGGTGAGACAGCATGTTTACTCTCACCTTGTTTTCTCTCACTGTTTCAAACACTGTGAACAGGTAAACACATGCAGTCACGCTCAAAGAGGTACAAACAGTTGTGCTGTTTGGTGAGTCATCCTTGGGTTAGCATTGAAACAAGATGCATTTCTGCGAGAGAGGAAACCAGGTAGATAGATAAGAGTTGAGGGGGTAGATGGAGGCAGGCGATCTGATGGGATTTGGATAGAAACCAATTTAGTCAGTGTCAACCATTTCATCTGCAGTAAAACGCGAACCAGCTAATTACAGATGAGCATTTCCATTTGAGTGCAGCCGCAGACGAGAGGTGGGCCGAATGAGAGTGAAAGATAGCGTCAATAAAGTATGTGTGAGAACACATAGGGGGGACAAAGTAAAATATATGTTCAGACTTTTGTGTTTGTAGCTTAAAGTGTGATTTTTGTCGCACTATTTATGTTTCATTTGCCTCTTTGAAGAACTCGTTTTAAAGAATGGATGTAAAGTATTTGACCTGTTATTTTGTACTGTAAGTTAGGTCATGGTGTACCTGACACTACATTCGTAGTGTACAGGCTTTTAGATTTTAAAACGACCCCCAGTTGAGGCTCAGACAGTCAGAGCTATTTACAAAGACCATTAAACCTCCGTAACTGGGGTCAAAACCTGGTAAAAAAAAACCTTTTAGATAACTGCTGCTGTCGACTTGCTTTAAAAGAAACAATTTGTTTTAGTTCTTCTAAAAGTTTAAAAGTTTTCAGATCTGTAAAATATTGATTTAAAAAAAAGAACAGGGATCAATGTGACAGTATGTCCCCTGCTGGGATCTCTGCACATACGTGATTTCTTTACGAGCTCATTCCACCATAAACACATAATATGCCTAATTCCTATGTTTCGCTTTAAATATATTAAACTCCAAAAATGTTCTACACCAGTTTGTGTGATAAATGACAAAGAGGCACAATCCAAACAAAGAAATGTGCATTTGATTAAAACTAAAATGAATCCCGTCAGACATTCCCAGCAGCTGAATAGATTCTTCTAGACACGTGCCTATTAGCCAACTTTAAAACATTAATAATTATAACGTTACATGATGATCCTTGACGTTTCTTTGTGGCAGCTGAAAGAAAAGATTAAACTGCTCATTGATTATTATCACCGCTATGCTAATTTAAATACAATGCAGTACAAAGGTTTTTAGAAATCGGTGCCAGTTTCTCCATTTAGCTGCTTGTTTTCATCTGTCAGTGACTCTTGTTTCCGTCCTGAAATACGAGTTTAAAAAAGCCTTTGCAAAACAAAAACGTATTCAGTGTTTTTTTTAATTTTATTTCTCTACACACCCACACACACAATCTTCAGCTCATTTGACACCTGACATACACGCGGAGACAAGTTGGGATCTCTGATGACACAACTGTCACGCAGACAAACTTAACTATCTGCGTGTGCACAAGCGCACACCAGCCAGCAACAGAGGGAGTCAAGGGGAAATTTTTGCCATGGGCTACAAACAATAAAAAACTGATTAACATTCAGCACCCTGAACACAACTCAGCTCTTGCTCTTCCTCTCTCTGCTTCACTCATTTTCTCTTTGATTCTCTCTCTCCTCTGTTATTTGTTTTTCACCCCTCCTCGTCTTCTCTCTCTTCCTTCTGTTGATGTGATACTTTCACAGCGTATGAGACAGACAATAGGGTGAGAGAGTAGTGTTTGTGTGTGTGTGCGTGCGTGCGTGCGTGCGTGCGTAGATGGACGATGATGACTAGAATAGAACATAATGAGGTACAGTTACTACATTGCTGAGATGACAGCATGGAGCAGGAAACATCTCTCCCTCCATCTCTCTTTCTCTCTGCTGCCTCATTCGTTTGTCTTTCTCTGTGCTGTAAACAGATGTAGAGTACAACATTGTAACCACAAATCCCCCTGGGCGCTTTGGGGGCCTCTCACTCATGAAATCTATCTTTTCCCCCCTCTTCTCTCTTCCCTCTCTTCTCTCCTCTTCTCTCTCTCCCCTCCTATGTCAGGCCACAGTGGACCAGTTGTGGCTCAGTTGTAATTATGGAGCTGAATGATTTGGCTTGTAGTGCCATTGATGGGTTTGTTGCTGCTCTTGTTTCTTTGGTCCAATCTTCGGGAGTTTCCCGGAGTACAACACGGCCCGCTGTGTAGCATTCAGTCTAAGTATGAATCGATAACTTGTTTTGGCCAAATTATGAAACGACACCAAACAGAAAACTTGAGAATGCTGTTTTACACCTTACTGCATGACTGAATTCTTATTAAGGATCTGATGACTGATTAAAGCCACCTGCATTCAAATATACACTCACTCAGTTTCAGCATGCTACAGAAAGACAACAGCTGTGTCGTACTTTTGCACTGCCACAAATGTGAATGTACACAGGAACACTGGAGAAGTTGTATATTGTAGATGCAGGCAGAGTAATTTCCCCTTGATTACTACACTGCAGCTCTGGATTACGATCAAAGATTCTGAACAGCTGACTGAGCTTATCTGCCACACAGCTTCCTGTTTTGTTATAGGTCTGGTTGTCAGTGATGGACCATCTACCCATCCATCTAATCTGCCTGTTGGTCTGCCTGACCATGTAACCCTGCTTGTCATTTCAAAGGGAAGACATCATGTTGTGCCGTGTCCGCAGCTGTGTGTATGTGCGTTTCTGTTTGTCTTTAACAAGCTCAGAGAGGTTGATGTACGACCGGCCAGGTCCCATTCGCTCCCTGCTTGATCATGTTGATGGATTGTTGGACCTAGTGTGTGTGTGTGTGTGTCCAGTCGTATAGATTGAGAGATATAAGGTGAGTTTTGTGGTGAATTCCCAAAGGCCAAAACTTAAACAGCACTTAAAAAAAGCAGAGACTGAACTCTGTGTGTGTGTGTGTGTGTGTGTGTGTGAGTGAGTGAATCTACTGGCCTTCTGTTTCATATGCACAAGCAACAGCCTAATTGGATTTGTGGATGTCAGTGAGACCTCAAATACTCGGGGTATTAAAATCTACACAAGTCTACACCTGCGGATGCTGCACGTGTAATGAATAGTCCCATCATGCGCTTGCATATCTTGATATTAAAGTGTTCTTGTTGTCAGCATTCTGTTCACATCATGATTGGACTCAGTTTGTCGCCTGCACTATGCAAAGCAGCAGACTAGGTGAGGTGACAACATGACTTCTGTCTTTACTTACAGAATAAACACGCTGCTTTTTTTCTGTCTCCATGTACCCTGCAAAGTGACTGAAACGTTCTACAACAGGACAAGTGGTTGATAATTGCTACAAATGAAAGATTTATTATATTTCCACACTTCTCTAATGAGCTCCACAATGAGATTCCCAGAGTAGTGGGAGCTCTGTTTTTATCTGTTCCATCTCCTTTGTGTTGCTCTGTGCCTACATTTGTTACAGACCTCTTTCCACAAATCACATTATTTGTCTCAAAGCTTAAAATCCTTGTCATGAACCCGATGAAGTCGGGCTATAAATTGATGGTTCACTCCATCTGGGCATTAGTTTATTGGTTCATTACTCCGCTGGATTTGTTCGAGTCAAGCTCTGCTGTCTTAATAAGCCACTAAAACAGTTCTTAGTAACAATGAATTTTAGCACATATTACTCAGAATTAAAATCAAAATATGACTTTAATAACAATGAGATATGAGATGAGATTACTCAGGTACTGTACTCATCTACAATTTTATAGTACCTTACTGACCTACATGAATTTAATGATTATATATATATTTTTTTACTTCAGCAAAATATTTTTATTACTCATAACCTTTATATTTAGTTAGTAGTTACTTTGCAGTTGCAGATTCTTAAAGCAAAAATACTAAAATAACAAATGATGATGCATTATTATGGATTAACCACCTGTCAGTACATAAAGTGGTTAAAATCAACTCCACCTTTACCAGATGCTTTTTTTTATTCATTACTTAAATTTTTTTTGCCACCTTGAAATGTTATAGCACAAATGGGAAATGAGTTGAAAATAAATACAGATCTGTTTTTTATTGCTGTTAACTAAAGATACATTAGGAGAATCTGAGATATGAAATGATTGTTGTGACTTGAAATAATGAAAGTGAGATTTTAAGTGGTTCTCTTTATAAACTTTATTTGTACTTTTTTACTTTTTTACAATTTTTAGACTGTGTACTTGTTACACAGTAACACCAACTTGAATAAAGAATTAGACGTAGTGCTGCTTGTAGGGGAGTATTTTATAAGGCAAAATACTTTTGTGTCTGAGTACTTCTACCACCTCTGTATAATAGCACTTTTTAGCATTCCTTCCCTTTTTCTTCGCTGCATTTCTTTAAATTGAGTTTTCTGTCACGGGGAATTTATTTCCTCCAAACCATGTCACACAAGCCATCAGAAACTTGGCTGACAAACTCTATAATGTCCCGAGCAAGATAATGGATTATTTACAACAGCAATAACAAAAATACAGGATAATACAGTGTTTGCATGTCTAATGTTGGCGTTGTTAACACATCGTGGTGTCATAGATCTGCTGCAGGCACAGTCTACATGCAGTGTCTCAGTCAAATATAAGATGTGGGGAGTCATATTCGACAAAATGGATTTAATAGCACAACAAAAATAGATTTATGCCATAATAAATCAGCTGCTATTGTAGACTGACCCCTCCGTGGCACAGATCCAGGGTCATATAGAAGAGTTTGTCCACGCTCAGGTCTGGAAATGCTGCTGAACACTGGGTTTAGTCCAGGTGGAGTTGTGTGGGTTACAATCGATCCAAGCTTTCATTTTTTTGGAACTTATATAAACTCTACTCATTGTTCTCTCACTCTCCCCCCTGTCATTAAAAACCCTCAGGAGACACCCAGGTTTCTCTCAGTCCTCTTTCCCTTCAGATTGTTCCCATGTTTCCTCTCCTCTTCTCATCTAATCCGCGATTCAAATTACCTGAACGCCTAATGCTTCCATTTAGCGATGCATGAGTGGGATCAACTGAAGGGAGTCAAGCAGTGGATTAATACACCCACCCACTGACACACAAACACACACACAGCTCTCTCTCTCTCACACACATACACAGGGTATTAATAAACACCGCAGGAAGAGGATGCAATAAATTCCAACTGCACTCTCCCTAGAATGACTCTGTACTCCCATAACCTGTTGTATGCGTGTGTGTTTATTGAAAAGATCTGCCAGGTGCTGGTTTGAATCACTCACATCTGGAAATCTGAAGTGAGGAGAATCAATGTCAGGCCTACAAATGTCTTACACACATACTTTCAGCCCATTTTCTGCTTGTAAAGATAAATAACTAGTTCAATACAACAGGTCTATGACATGTTTCTACAACAAAGAACTTAAACCAGACTAGTTTTTATTTGGCCTTAGAGAGAAACCTGTTTTAATCGACCAAAAAAAGCCTTTATGGCACATGTCATATCTGAACGCTTCAAGAATATGTCTCCTAATCTCTAAATGACTGTTTTGGAGATATGTTGCTGATTCTTTTTTTCCTGTTGCACCTTATTTTCATTTCATTTCATAATCTCACATATATATATATATATATATATATATATCACTTCTTTTTTTTAACTTGAATTCCTATAACAAAGTAAAACTCAATAGGAGGTAAATGGCTTACAGACAGTCTCTCTGTCTGTATCTGTGCATCTGTGTGCATCAAAAAACAAGCAATTAGCCCTTATGCCTTTTAACTTACTTATGCATTCCCCCAAAAATTCAGCAATGAACTTTAATTGTTGGCGCTTCTTCTTTTAAATCCAAACGTGGTCGTTCTTGAGGCGGTAACACACATTAACAACTGTGGAGACAATTATGAATTTGATTTAGTGATTTGGATTTGACAAAGTTGGACCAGGTCTGTTCTAGTCTGGGTCAGTTTCTGCCTGTTGCTGTCATTGAAGATCATTGATGTTTGATGTTTGATATTTGTGAGTTGGTGACTGATCTCATGAACAGTCTTTGACTGTGTTGTCCACAGTCTGCTCACAGCTTGTGCTCCTTCCACACTAGCAAAGACTAAAATCTGTTGAAGTTTGTTGAAACAATCTTTGAATGTGGCTTCGGCTAGCTGTGGTTTCAGTCCATTGTTCCACTGAAAGTGACACAACTTAACAACATAAGTTATGATTATTGCTTTTCAAAAACACATCTTACTGACTTCTCAGCTTCTGTGGTGAAAGTAGTGGTGTAGCACAGGTTAGATACATCTATATCCAATAAAACCGCTAAGCATTAAACACTGAGTGCCACTTAATATCTATGTCTACTCAGACATCCTGGCATTAAAATAAAATGTGCACAAAGTAGGTGAGAGCTCAGTTTTACATCATTTCTCTTCTGAACTGTGAGCAAAAAGCAGATTGATTAATAACAATGATAACAGCTACTGAAGCTTCTGCACCTCAGCATGAAACTTTATAAGGTAATAAAAGTATGAAATATGTTTTTCGGGTGATTATTTTACTACAATACCACAGCCACATGTCACACCCACGTGTGTTCAGTCAGTTTCCACTGTGGGTGAGATACTTTCTGGTTCAAAAAAAGAAAGTTTCTCTCAAGCGTGCAAAGTGATTTAAATGAGAATTTGCAAAGTTGAAAGAAACCAGCAAAGTTAAACTTTGAAGTTAATGAAATGATCTTAGCTGGAATCTAAGAGCTGCCATTTTAAAGTTATTTCAAGTTGGAAAAAACATTGTTTCATATTCAGAGTAGTTTGAAATTGGATAGGTCCAGCTCGGCTTCAGCCCCAAATCCCCAAATGGAGAGGAATACTTTTTCACAGCTGTTTATTCCCTTTCCAACTGTAACCATGAAAGAGAGAAAGAAGGAGGAGGAAGGGAGGTGGACAAAGGCAGTGAGGAGAAAAAACTTTTTGCAACTCTGCACTCAGTGTAGCTGTGCGGTTGCTTTGTAGCTGTAATGAAACTGCAGGCCTGTGGAACTCAACTTCTGGAAGTAATCTGGAGCCTAGCCTCAGACACACACAATTGCATAAAGTCACATAGGCCCACAAAGACACACACACACACACATACATGCAGCTGGCCTTCCAAGAGCCTCTGCCCTGCTTAACCACTAGCTGCTTTAATGAATGCCTGTAAATCTATTTGTGGAGCTGAAGCTACCAAGAGGCAGGGCAGGGACACTTTACAGACCTTCTCTCATAGGCTTAAACTCTAAAATATATAGTTATTTTTTATAGCTTAAACTCCTAAAACTGTGTGTCATTGCAAGCCAAATGTTGCTGACTGCCAAAAGTGTTCTCTCTTTCTTTTCTTTCCTTTTTTGATGTGTGACTAAAAGAGCCCATGTTATCATGGTATCTCTCCTAAATAAAAAAGTGACTTCAGTATTTAAGTATCAAACATGCACATAGCATGCTGAATGCTTAGAATGGAGGTTAAGGATACCCTTCATTTCGTGATGTTTGTTATTGTTGTGTCATTTAACATACAATAATCTAACATTAAATATCCTACTAATACATAATGTGAGCTGAAGTTGTGTCGTTTTGTTAGCAATTAAAAAACCTGGTATGAAGTTTATACTCATTAGAATATTTACATTAATCCAACACCTACTAATTTAGCATCTTAAGTATTTTTTCAGGAGCAAGGTTTGTCAGTTTTGTCTCGGACAAACAAAATATGGTCAGATGAATGTGACTCATGCCTTAAACCCTAATACACATAGATAAATCTCCCAGTATTGTTTTCATAGAACAGCAGGAAGGCTGAGTTTGATGAGTTTGTTCTTAACGTGCACATGTAGCACAAAGCCTGTCACTAAATCACTTCATCATCAAATGAGTGCATTCCTCAGTGTCATGAATGAGACGAAAGATCTCTCCAAACACTTCCTGCAGCAGCAGTTCATCGTATCTATGCAATAAAAAGGAGGTTGTGTGTCATGTCTACATCTGTGCTCTGCACGCCTGCCCAGAACCACCGTAAGCCTACAGTGTTCCAGCTTTAAGGCCTCTGCTTCCACTTTGATGGGAACTTAATTGTTCTGGCTGGGAGCAGTTGGGCGCAATTACTAAAGAAAGAGAGGGAGAGCGAAAGGCTTAGCTGGGGTGTGCATTCGTGTGTGTGTGTGTGTGTGTGTGTGTGTCAGTGCATGTGAGTGTGAGACTGAGAGACACCAGGCCTGACCAGTGTCATCATGTGGAATTAATTAGACTGGTAATAACTGCCTGGAAGAGGGACGCAGAGAAAGAAAGAAAGAAAGAAAGAAAGAGGACAAAATGAGACGGGGAAAAACAAGTTGTCTTGGATGGTGAAATAGAAAAAGAGAACGAGGACAGAAAATGTAAAATACTTTTTTTTTTTTTAAGTCACATGGGCAATATGTGACAGTAGGGGTGAAATGATTAGGGTAGAATTAGTTTGAGGTATCTGCAGAAAAAGATAAAGAGCCCATCAGGACGTCTCTGTCTCCCTTCTCCTAAAGGTCCATAACACACCAGTGCTTTGTGTTCGTCTTTTAATACAAAATTCTCCGGCTGCTGACTACTTGACCGTATGTTGTCTTATATAAGGATTTCTTTTCCTGGAAATGCTTCAAAAGCACAGGTTATGTTGTGTTTGAGGACTAGACAGTTAAATGTGTTGCATTAGGTTGTTTATAGCCTTACTGTTGCTGGGCGAGGAAGTGTCTTTTAGAATTAGTTTCCTCTAGAAGTGTTTAGTTATCCTTCTTAAGCCCACAGGAGCACCTAGCAGCTCATTTAATGTGTTTTACTGCCATGCTGGAAATACAAACTGTACCTTTATCACTGGAGGTAGTCAGATATTTAATTTTTAATACAGATGTCTTCCTGCACTGATCTCATAACTAAGTAATTCAGATTTTACAATATAGTCCCAGTGTGGGACATACAATGTGAATTAAAGCTTTCTTGGTTTTAAATAATTTAGGTAATAATCTGAGCTACCTGCTTGTTTACAATCCCATCTTTGCCATTGAAGATATCACATATCAAACTATGATCCTAATGCATCCCATGCTGTTTGTTCCAAAACACAGCATGTGTATCCTCATCTCCCTCCTCCCGTCAGCAGCACTCCATTCCCTGCCCCCCACAGCACAGACTCATATGCACTTTTGGACTCTCTCCATTTTTGGAAGATGAAATTGATCTCAGAGACGGAAAGGGATCGGCGGAATAAATGAAAAAAAAAAAAAAAACAACCCAGAAAAGTGGGATGTTTTTTAACTTTAGTAAAAAGCTATTGAGCGAGGGCTTTTCTGCACTCAGAATTGCTCTGGAGAGTCTGGCCAAGACAACTGGAGGGATTTGCAGTGCTGCTGAATAGCTGGTGCATGCTCCAAATTATAATGTATACTGTATCAGTCTCGCTCTCTCACAAATATGCATGATTTTGTACAAAAAGAAACAGACAGTTAAACACTGCACAGAGTTATCCGTCACCTGTGGTCTTTTTTTCCTGTAAAGCAGCATCTGTATAATCTTGATAGTTAACATGTTTTACAAGGCTTTTTGTGATGTTATGGGTGGGTTACTACACAAACTGTAAAAGTGAGTAGTAGTATATTGGTTAGAGTTTGTAGCAGTGTCACTGTATGACAAAACAGAAGACTGTTCCTTCATTCTTGTTATAAAGATTATTTTCTTGTCGTTTTTCCTTTGAATGATGGCATTTACCGATTCCGAGGAGATGATGCCCGCGGCTGTTGGTAAAAACACACACACTCTCAAAAGAGATCGCACTTGTGCACACACAGATGTTGACACTCAGACACACTTGAGGCCCTTGAGCATTTCCTCATGCTGCCAGAATGCAGTAGTCATGTCTGGGAGCAAAGAAGCAAAAAAAAAAAGAAGCAATGAATAAATGACAAGAGAAAAAAAGTCTTTAATTGAGTTTAATTCTAGGCTACTCCCCTTACATCCGCTCCAGTCTCTACCCTAAAAAAAATCTACAGAGAGTGGGGAAAGTGTGTTCACAGTATGTGCATGCGTGTCTGCTGTGGTATAGCATGTCATTGCCATGGTATTTCAGAAGCAGTACTCTGAGGTAGCTGGACCTAAACCAAAACCAGCTCTTAACACACATAGTAAAAAGCGCACTTGCTTATAAACACACACAAAGAGACACATGTACATTTACTGAGACTCACACAGGCAGAGGGAGGGTGGGCTCCAGTGTGAAAGACATGGTCTAGATTGTAGGGTGAGTCATTTCCGCTCGGTGGTAGAAAAGTAGGGGAATGTCCCTTTATGGAAAAGAAGAAAGCCATTCTTTTCACCAGACCCGTCTCTGTCTCCGTTGCTCACTACAGTTCAGATCTGTCCTGCACTTTCTCTCCTTTCAGTTTAGTTTTAATCCAGGTATGACGCCAACTGGAAACAGCTGTTGACTGTAAATATAAGTGGATACACTGAGTCAGATGTGAGCGTTTACTTCTTTTGATATGTTATATCTTATAGAACTGAATCATCTGGACTTAGTTAGGGTGATATGGTGGTGATGTTGGTCACAGTATTCACTCTATCATTTCCTAGGCAAAACTAACTATTTTGCTATTTGTTCAGGACTGTGAGTGTGAAGTGTAAAATTTCCTCGGTGGTGATCCTCAGGACACAGTGACAATGAATGTGCCCGACATTTTTCGCACCATGATGTTTTTGATGAAAACCTTGGCCTGATTGTTGGAGTACAGGAAATGAGAACTCCATCATCCCATAAGCCATAATGACTGAACTGTAGACATTTTCTGTACAAACAAATTAACAAGTAAGTAAGGAACAACAAATAAAACAGACAAAAAAGAAAGCCTCCTACTACTTATTAAGAAACAAGCACAAATAAAGGAAAAATCAGCCACTCCACTTCTGAAAAGCAACAACTGGGATATGAAGCCATGCAGAGGACAGAATAAAACAGCGTCACTCATGAGACATTACTGATCTGTGTGTTCTTACCCTCTCTTTAAATTGTGGCCCTATGACAGCAGGCGACTCTTGCGAGACCACTTTAAAAGTCAGAGGCTTCTCCTGAGATGTGGTGAAATAGCGCCCCTGTGGCAGCAGGTATCTTTTTGAAAAAGGAGCCTAATAGCGGCTGGTCTACTGTCGTGTTCTCTGATGGAACCCATAAAAACTGTGATGAGAAGATCCCAGCAGGAGCCCCTGCACTGAAAGCGCCAACACATCTGCCATTTTGTTTTAATTAGTGCAAATAATATTTGTTTCACATTTGTCATAGTTTCTTCCCCAGTTCTAATGAGTGCAGGGCAGGTAAACAAAGTTACATGGACTCACAGGTAGCATATCAATATGACCCCCTATCTGATTCTAGTCCCTGCAACTTAAGTGTGATGGATTATTTTCTGTCATCTGGTTCCCATAATTAACCTTGCATGGTGTTAAAACAGTTAAGAAAATAGAGTAATATGAGCACCGGTCATTTAGGAGTCATTTCCTGTGACCCACACTGCATCCTCACTCACAGTAACCCGCTCAGGGAACTTAGGAAGAGGACAGAGACCTGCTTTTTCTCCAGCTACGTATGTGGGGCCGCCCCAAGATTGAAACAAGGCACAAACCCTCCAGATGAGGAAGAACCAATGGGAACAGGTCTTTGTAAACATAGGCCGTGAGGCCTTACATCAAGTTACCGTTACTGAAGTAAGCTCTCTGCACCACCCTGCTTCTGAGAGTAAAGCATCTATGACTTGTGTAAGTTGGGGAATCTGCAATAAAACATCTGATTAAAAACAACCTCAGAAAGTCACAGATTGCTCAGACAAGTTGTTGTACCGCTGATATTGTTCTCATTAGACTCATTGTTCATTCTGACTGTGCACTGTTCAGGTTATACAACACTTTATTGTTTCGGGGAGTTGATGATTACACTGCTGGATTTCTGTTTGCTTGCTGAGACACTGTGTAATTTAGTTATTTCTCCACTTGTTAATATTGAGTCAGATTCTACAAATGTACATGTGAGAGATTTAATTGTAAAGTGAGAAATTCACAGTTTGAAAATAATCACTGGCACACAACAAAACAACAATTTGGCATCATCCACAGTCCAGAGAGTTATACAGTGTAGTTCTCCAGGCTCTGTGCTTTAATACATTCAATTTGAAATCATCTCAGCTTTAACTGAAGGAGGTTTCTTGGGTCTGCAGTCGTACCCACAGGTGTGACGCTCCTGACAGGTGGTTTCAGGCCCTACATATACGGATATTGCTGGATGCCTGCTTTCCATTAGCAGTCAGCCTGTCCATTAGGTTGTTAGCCACATATTTTTGTCAGTGGGCTCAGACTGTGTTGAAGGTGACATGTATCAGCATTTCTTTGAGCTCTGTTTATCATGTCAAATCTTTCTCTCGCTTGCTCTGACAGTCAGTATTTTTCCGATTCCTAAGCTCCTGAAAAACTCCAGAGACGACAAAGGTGCTGTGTTAGTTCAGCTTAAAATAACTGTGGTATAACATGTACAGTTTAATTTGACGACGTTGATGTTTCTTGCTATTTTTGCTCAGAACGTAAAGGTCTGCGTTTTTAATATAGGGAGATATTATCTTAGATGATAATAAAAAAAAAAAGTCTGTGAGAAGATGGCGAGAAGGATCAGTCCAGGATACTCCACTTCCGTTACCTTATAGTTACAATGAATTGTTCAGTTATAAAATATGCTGCACAGTGTTAGTAATGGCACTGGTTTAGGTCTAGTTTTAGCCTTGAGAAAAAGTGATTCAGAAGCCAGATAAAGTCATACTTTGATTAAAACCCTGTCTGCTATCGGTTTAGCACGAGACAAGAAGCTTCATTATTGATAACGTTAATACAGTTGGATTTTAGCAAACGTATAGAGGAAGATTTAGAGGGTTAACTGCAGAATTTTCTCCTGGAACTTACTTATTGCAGCCCTATCTCCTTTAGACTGTTCATTAGGAAGAAAAAGATTTTGTCACACTGTTGGAACTATGTTTTAATCAGCCTGGGTCTCTGGGTGAGGGATGACATTTACTTAGGTTAAACTCCCACATGACATAACTCGTGATATATTTAATAATGGAGCCATGGTCCCAGAGTGAGAGAATACCCTTACCTTGATAGGGTCCCCACATGAAATAAGTATGTCTTAATAAGCCTTACTCCTGGCGTAGACTGCATCATTAACCCAAGCTGGAGTCTGAACTGATGAACCCCAAGAATCCACATGGACGTAACAGAGCATGTCTGCTTCCTGTAATATAGTCATTTTTCAGTGTGTTTAATTTAATATCTAAATGGTGGACGTCTCTGTGTGGAAGAAAAAAACAAAACTTTATTTAAAAAAACTAGATTTAGATGCTAAATTCTTCAAAACTTGCACATATTTTAACTTAGATTAGATATAGAATACATCAAACTCCTGGAATAAGTTAAAAACAAAATCACTCCAGATGACAGACTAGAGAAAAAGGTATCACCATGTGCTAATTCACCATGAACAAATTACTGAGGCTTATGTTAATAATGCTGTGGTATAATCTGACATCGCATGTCTCTTTTTAAATGTCTAAGTATTAAGGGGGCAAAATAATTATTTTTTTAACCTTAAACTAATATTTAGTCTCACTGTCAGATTTCAGGCAAGGCAAAGTTTATTGGTTTTTTTTATGAATCTTTGGCATAAAAACATACAATATTTATTAGTATCGACACTGTGTAAGATATAAAGGCAGTGACTTTGAAATTTCATCTCCATTTCAGTAAACATCATCAAAAGCCACAGCGTATTCATGCAAGAAGCTATCATTGCAAAAACAAATCAATAATCTAATTACATCTTTTTAGCTCAGTAGCAAGGTTAAAAATTAACACCTGTTTATGCGTCTTTGACAGTTAAATCAATGTGTTTCCTACCACTAAGTCTTTCCAAATATAGCCTCTTAAAAAAAAAGAATTCATTTTCACTTTAAGGAAGAGACGCTGTAAAGTGAGTGAAAGTGTTACAGAACAACGAATGAAAGGCTTTTGTGTGGATAAAAATACAGGATTATTCAAAAAGAATGGACCGATTCCATGAGGCTATTCTTAATTAAGGAAAAGTGCTTCAAACTTCCAACCAAGTCACAAGTATTCTACTGATAATCCCGTTTTATTTCCTGTCTTGTAAGTGTTCAGTTTGGCCACCACTTGATGATATGAGAATTCCTCCCAAACACGTTGCACCATATCACGATCCACTGAGCTGATCGCTGTTGTTGTTCGATGTTTAAGGTCATTCAGTTAGTGGTTAGTGGGTAGTGGCGGAATAAAAACATTATCTTTAACATATCCCCACAGGAAACGGTCACATTGTGAGCATGCTTAAGGACTGAGAATCAGGGCTTTGAAATCGGTTTATTCTTTTTGAATAACCCTGTAGGTTTGGACCCTGCTTGTTTCCTTTGTTGCATCCAATATTTATCCATTAATCTGACAAAGTTTAGTGACTCTGCATTGTTTCCTTCCCTGTGCATGTTGGGGCTACTTTAGTGCATTCTCCAAAATACAGGTTTCCAAGACAGCACAAGACACAATAATCTTTATCTCAGTTCATTTACTCACTCGTCACAAAACCACATTATCACATCGCATTCATCCTGCTTCCATCCCCGCAGGGCTATTCTGTTCTGTTGCGTTTTGGCCTCTTCTGTGTTCAGACAAGCCTCTACAAGCTTTAATTTAATCAACCAGAAGCCCAGAGTCTAGAGAAAATAATAAAACCTAATCACTTCACCCTGCTCTTCGCTCCATCTCCATCACTGGAGGAGGAAGAAGAGGAGAGGAGAAATTTTACTTGTCTTATCTGCAAAGTCTATTTATTACCAGCCTCGTGTAACTTCATACACACTTCAAAACACACGCTCTGGGCAAGAATAACTGTAAGACAGAGTGTATTTATTACTAGCCTTGTGTAACACCATACACACATTACATGCCTCATTTGTTCCACTGCAGATATACTGTATGGAAGCAGAAGCTGCAGAATGATGTGAGCTGCAGGAAGTGGACAACGTAACAAACTAATACCCTTCTGTTAATATTAATGAGTGCTCCCTTCATTTCTCTTTACATGCATTTATTCAAAGCATCGTAAGTAAAAAGATGTGCAAGTGAAACACAGTGAAGACACATTAACACATTGCAATGTAAAGTTTCCTTTCGGCTAAACCTATATGTCTTGCACATGTCAGGACATGACCCAAGAACACAAACACCAGTTTGATGTTTTTTTAAGGCTCTATGTTCAGCATTTGATTTGATTAGGAAGTGAGTACAAGTGGCAGTAGTACGTGTGAGGGCTGGCTTGTGTTAATGGGAAAAAAGCACAACCTTTGTGACAACACAGTGTATACTTACTGTAAAACCACTAGAAGCTACATCAGAAAAAAGAAAAACACCAACTGTTTCTCGACACTAAAAAGTGTCTTCAAGGTATTGTCTTAACAACACCCTACTTATAAGAGTTGTACTGTGTTGCTCTTATTTTGTGTGTATTTACTATGTGTACTTTAGGCAGTGTCCAATGATGTGAGAAAACTACTGGGTAGAGCCCGTAAAATGTCACAGCTGGTGGTCCAAGTGAAGACACAGTTTTTCAGGTCTCCATGCTGCCTATCGAAGTGACACAGCATTTGAACATTTTTCTTGAAACCTCTTAACATTGTTGGTACAGAACTGACTCTATGCTGAAAACAGCTGTTGGAGAATGTGAAGTACTGGGTGATCAGATACAGCTGCAGCAAAACGTTCAGTGACGCTACGAGACTGACTGTCTTGTGTAGTCACCTTTGACAGCTTTCTAATGTGAGCCTAAACAATACTTGGATCCAGCCAATCACACTATTGATCCCTCTATTGACTGATATAATGAATGCTGGCTACCTCAACCAATTACACTTAATTGCTGTATTTCAACAAGGTTGCTAAGGTCACTGCTTCAAATAACCCTTGACTTCCATTTTTTGAAGGCTAGCTATGGAAATAGCTGCCATGGTAACAAGGGATAATTGCAGAAATTGGAGACACACTAATTGTGTAAAACTAAACTAAAGACAGAGGCTACATTGAGTTTCAGTTGAGATCATTAAAATGTATCATAAATAATTGATTTGTTCCAGTCATGTTTAATGATTTGAATTGAAAACTGACTGCAGACCTTATTCTGAGTGTGGTTTGTTGTCATCTGTAAGGTTCAGTTTACTTAGCAATATCATTCAGATGTAGGAAAAAGGACCATGTCTAGATACTAAAGTCATTTATCATCACATTTACACCTATGTTTTAAATGCTCCTTTATAGGAGCATTAGGATCTATGAGAGTTCGTAAATGTATTAGTCTCTGATGGAATAATTTTCACTTCTATGTTACATTTCACGCCAAAGCAAAATTACCTTGAACTGATTTTACTATATATGTGTTACTTGAAGGTTTATAGCATCAAAGTGATTGAGTGGTGGCTATAAAGGTAGTTGTTAAAGAGCAAACATTTTTTAAGTAAAATGTGTTGCTTTTAAAGATACTTGTCTGCTTGACACTTGATTCACTCACAAATATGACATGTGACACCACGCTCCACAGTTATACCTTATTAGCAAGTAAGTGATGCAACACGATGCATAAACAGAGTGAATCCACAGTCAACTGAAGTGTGATGCTCTGGTATTTCCTCTTGACACCACAGGAGCTCTTAAAGTGTATGTGACAATATTTGACATTATATTTGGATTTGTTTTGTAAGAGATACGAGACACATATAAGAGATAATCACAAATAATGCAGACACACCTGAATTAAAAAAATAAAACCAAAAACATCTGTACTCTTACGTCTGAATCTGTCTGCATTGAAATCACTACAGGGAGACAGACAGGTAGACATGCTAAAGAGCCAAACTTCTGTCCGTGTGATAATTGGGGCCACATCTGGCATGAATCCTGCAGTGTGAATGGAACCCCAGTAAAAACCATTATGCGTCTCCAGGCTCCCAGCCAGCACAGGTGTCGCTACCTCTGGTGCTGTTTAAATAAAAATAAGTTCTGCCATGTGTGTGTCTGCCACACACCACCAACATCAGCAACCTACATGAACGCGCAAGCTCACGCATCCCTGTGCAGCTGCTCACACATTTCATACATACACACGTACATGCACTGCTCAAAAAATTACAAACTAAGCACTGCTAAGACCCCCAGATTAAGACAGCATGCCAGAAAGGAGACACAGACCTAAAAATAATAATAAAAAAAAGAAAAGCAGCAGCTGCTGCTACACTTGATTCATACATACACTCAGCTTTGCACCAACACTGTGCCTGCCATTCTGCAAATGTAGAGAAAACCATAACGAAAAACAATTATCCACTGGGAAATGATAAAGTAGGTAATTTCATGGCCTACTGCTTAAGTTGTGGCATTCTCGTCAGGTTGCTGTGGAAATCACTGTCATACATCTCTTGTATTTATTCCACAGCCTCAGTATGGTGACTGGCAACAGGCACTGAGTGAGGTAAATGAATGAAGCAGCTATGTTTCCCAATATAGGACCAGATATGACAAAACAAAAACACAATTAATAATCCATTCCCTTTGTCACAAAAGTTCATGTATATATATTTTTAAAAGCGATTTTGTGCAAGAAAGTTGGGTTTTTCTTTAGCTCACACACTAATATCATGTTAGACTGCCCTGCTTGAGACAAATGTGGAAAAGCACCAACACAGTGTTTGAAAATACAACAGATGACTTAGGCAACTGAGCAAAGACAGATAATAAACTTAAGAACTTAAGAAAATAATAAGATCAAGGAACAAGTATTACTGAATTTATAGCTGATTTCATGCAGCTCCTGAGTGTAATCTGGGATATTAAACTTGAAGGGAATGAATATAAAAGTACAACTCTGAGAAAAGGTGCGAGTTTACCGGTAGTCACTAGGATTACTGTAACTGAGGGATTCATCTTTGAGAAAGTTTACTGTGAAAACAAAATCATTTGCAGATCCAGCTAATTTCAACACACTGACATCAAAGACAATATAAATTTTCCAGCGCAACCGATCAATGTGTCATCGCAGCATCCAGATGGCAAAACCATCACACAGGCAGTTTGCTAGACTAAATAAACACAGATGAATCACAGAAGTGATACAGACATCACACTGACAGCAGCATATTACCCTCTAACAGTCAGACAACCTGATGATTCAATCCTGTGGATACACAACAATATACGGTAAAATGGCAAAAATATATAGTGCACTATGTAAATTGTAATCTGCTTTATTTTGACAGGTACAAAAATAGGTTTTCCATTGCAGAACTACAGAGTACAACAGTAACTCTGTGCTGTGTGATTGTGTCTGATTTTTCTTTTTATCACCAAGAAACATAGTGATGGAGAGAGGGAAGGAGTGGACAAACGAAATAGACAAAAGACGAGACAGAGAGACAGTAAACGAGAGGAGTCAGACAAATTAGAAAATACAGTAGATGGCAACAAGACACTGTGTTAAAAAGGAATTTACAAAAAGTAAATTAGCGGGTGAGATCATGTAATTACTTTAATATTCTGACTGATCCATGGTGAGTTTGAGGCTCAATACACTCATTTTTCTGCTTTGAGGAAATACCACATTTTCCCAACATTAAGAAAAAAAGTTGGAGAAATATGAGGATTTTCTTTAAGTGGGGTTTTAGTTGGTAATGGACGCATGTTAATCATACGGATATTCAACCTTATCCTATCTGCTGAACTAAATCAAACACACTTGGTTCCATTTTTTCCCACTTCATGATTCAGTCTCACTGGCCTTCTTTTCTGCTATTGTCCGTCACTGAACTGCTGTGTTCGCTTCCAATGCCATGTTCAATTCACAACCACGGCTACGGCTGATATACAGTTACTAATGTTTACAGCAGACAATTTCTCTGTAAATGTCGAGATTACACACAAACATAGGTCCTGAAGTAGAAAATAACAGACGAGGTGAAGTCGTTGTCACAACAAAGACACTTACAACTAGATACTGTGTATGTGCTTTTCTTTCAGTAGATGCATGAGTCAAATTTACTTTGCCTGCTCCTTACAAGGGCTGGTTGAGGGTTACGATGAAGAATGAAGTTAGGGTTAGGTTAAAGGTTGGGTTTTGGGCATGCAGTTCTGATGGAAAACGATAAGGAAAGGAGCTGGGGAACGTATTAAGCCAAAGAGGGTCACAACTATAGAAAAACAATCATGAGTGTAATTGCTCTGCAGTAAAACATTCATATTTCGCCCTCCCCCCCACATCCAGCCTGGTTTTGTTTCACACCCTAACATGCATGCATGGACACACGCAGTGAAAATGTTCTTTAACGCATCAGGGGTCTCCTCCTGTATATTTGACCGCTGCTTGCTGAGGTTGACTGATTGAAAATAACATTTATTTTTTTTACCTTTTCTCTGCCTGGTGCTGCTGAGGGCTGCACACACACAGACAGAGGCCTTCCTCCGCCTCACTACACACACCAACGATCAGGTTTTGATTATACTCAAAATGTGAACTGCACGTGTGGCAGTTAAAAACAGGGTTTCATTTTTTTGTTTTTATTTTTTTCATCCTTTTATAAAACTTTGATAGTTGAGCTTTTCCTACTCACTGGTTAAAACGCTTCTAACCTCTGATAGTGTGATTCATAAACCCTACAGTGACAAAAGTAACAGCAGTATTTGCAGTTTCTTGGTTTTCTGCATAAATTGGTCATATAACTTCTTATAACCCGTCTCCCTCACAAAACCGCTTCAGTGAAGTGAAGTACAATACAATCCTCTGATTTTAACAGTTCTTTTTATTGTGAAAAGTCAGTTTGAAATTATTAAACAGACACTGACACTGATTGGTATTTAGGTCAGTTGCTGCCAGCCAATCCACACAGGGTGCTCGCCTCTGTTTTACTTGTTTGTTCCATGAGCTGTACTGGACTTGGACAGAAGGTTCAGATCACCAGTCTGCCTCTGCAATAAACTAAAACAAATAATTGCTCCCAGTCACTTTTAAGTTCCAGGCCCATTAAAATATGCTAGTTAGTGTTCGTGTCATGTAGAAACTGTTTGGAAAAAAAGTCCAGATCTATAGGGTAAGTAACCAAGATCCAAAGTGTAAACAGTCTGAGCTTACAATCAATAGCTCAAAAGGTTACTCATTGGAGATTCAAGGATTTTTTTTACTCTTTTCTCCAGGACAGGCTTTCCTCTCTCACTTCTTTACTTTTACCAGCCTCGCGAGCCATCTCTCCGTCCCCTAAGGGCTGACTTCTGCTCAATTTTCCCTGACCTTTCTGCCTGTAAACAGCCGGACGGCAAGGTGACTGACTGGCTGTCCGGCTGATTCTAAATGGAACAGAATGACACTGGTAAATACAGAGAAAGAGAGATAGAGAGAAACAGAGGCAATGATTAGAGGAAGGAAGAAAACTACACAGAGTAAAAACTAAAAAATCAGTAATCCAATGAATTCTCCAATAGAAATAGAGCAAATCAAATCTCTCTGACCTAGCACACAATCAGTGAATTACAGGTTTGTGTGTAAAGACAGAAAGGGGAGGATGGAGAATGAAATATGACAGTCTAATGACCCTCAAAGTGGAAACTTAAGTTTCTTCATTTTGCTCCAGCATAGTGCCATCCAGTACAGTACAGTCAGTTTTGTCCCATAATGAGAACCTCTGGCTCTGGTGAGGGGTTTATGAAAACCTCTGACTCGTGAAGTTGTTTCACAGGCCTGTAAGTAATGTGTGATTCACCTCTGTTTGATAATCAATCTGTGAATGTTATTGTACTCAGAACCTCAGCTTTTGATGGTCTGCTGAAGACAGTGGGGTCGGGGAAGATTGAATGGTGCATTTGCTGAGACAGTTTTTTGTAGCCGGAAATATGAAGAAAGTGACGACAAGAAACAGAATTCGATATTATGTTTATCCTAATGTTAAGAAAATGTCAGGAATAAAGAGTGGAAAACAGACAGTGAGAAGAATTTTACTGAATCTGGTGGAGACATGTTTGGAGATGAGCAAAAATGATTTCAACAACCCAAACACATTCTGTGCTGTGACCCTTGTAGGTCTCTGAAGAACTATGAAGAATTTGATATTGCCTAATATGAGTGTTCTTCATCCATCCATCCCTGTCTTTACCTTCTAACTTTTGGTCAGGGTCACGGTGTGGCACACAGTCCCAGTATGCACAGGAGAAAAAGCTGGAAACCACCACAGGGAGTTCACCCCTCTCTCCAGCAAAGGGAAATGCATTTTTAGCTTTGAGCAATTTAAAGAGAACATACTAACTTCACACACAGAGAGGACCAGGACAGAGACTGATGTGAGATGACAGCCACCAAGTCATCCATGCTGTAATTTGGCCACATTAAAATTCTATTTTGAAGAACCACATTGTTTTTTTTCCAACCATTTTACAAATAATCACTCATAGCCAATCCCATGTCATCACTTTGGATACACAATGCACGTTTGTGATTTGCTAATTGTAGCAGTGGTTTTCTGAAGGTGTTGAGGCTTCTCCAAAAGATGAAATTTGAAAAAGCTGCATACTGTGTGTCCTCTTCATTTTTTCCATTGATACTGCCTTTTTTTGTGTCTAAATACACCTCACTGTCTTTTTGTGTTTTAAGCAAGCTGTTCTGTAATGTACCTGTTTGACATTAATCTTACTTTTTTGATATTTTATTTTCATCAACCATTTGGCAGGAAAAAATTGAAAAAAATGAAACAGTCTTTATTACAGAAGATTTGGTATGTAGTCATACATCAATAAGATCAGAGGCAGAAAAAAAGTATTAATTCACTTCTTCATGCTAGATTAGATGTCAGATTTCCATACAGAGAGAAGGGAAGGATAAATGGGAAGAGAGATGAGAAGCACCGAGACAGTGGTTCTGCTAAATCAGATGCTGGATTTCTGGAGACAGAAGAAAAGACTTGCATGCATTTCTATGTTAAATATTCTATAATATTCTGGAAATTCTGGATATTCATACTGTATACACACTACAGTTCTACAGTTCTGTTATATTTCAGTATAATAGTTCTGAAATGTTATATTACACACACATACTCACATAATGCATTAATGCAATTGCTAAATCTAGCACTTAGTGAGGGGAAAAAACACATTGTAAGTGCTTCAGTCACACAGTCGCTCTCACAAACAAGCAGGGAGCAACTACACAAGTCACACATAAGCTTAAACACAAAAATAGTTCAAGAAAATCACACATAGATACACACACAGTCACAGTACACACTGTTCATATGCTAGCTGCATATACCGAAGCAGAGATGTGGATACATATATATACCAATAAAGACACATGCCCAAAATGCAGCACACATTTCCACGCACACCTGCCACATGCCAAGTAACACAACACACACTGGCACTTGTTAAAACACACACACAAGTACACAGCTGCAGAGAAACACAGTAAATTGAGCAGCGGCATGTGCAGACACACAAAAACACTCTCATTAAAGTCACACAGGCACACAAAACTGGTGCTCTTAGACACATTGTAAATGTGCAGAAATGCGTCACACACCCCATTAACATCTACACACATATATGCAATGCACTTTGACACACTATAAATGGAACTGTCTCGCACAACCGTACACGTACACACAGAGAAAGTTCCACGTGGCTCAGATAGCCTGAAGTGAAGGAAGTGGGAGACTTCTCCACTTCTTTTAACCTTTTTCATGCTCTTTCTTATTCTTCTTACCCTCTTATTCATATCTTCTACAATTTCTGTCAATTTATTGACACTTTATGGAATACGGATATATGCACCAAGTAAGTTTAGAGAAAAGACAAATTATGGTTTGTTTTTTCCACTTTTACAGTGCTGCAGCGCACACACACGTCAGTCCTTTTCTCTTTCAGCCACTTATTTTAGTTCTCTTCACTTAGTTTCCCTCATCCCTCTCTTACGCCCCACTCCACTCCCGCCTTCTCCGGACATTTTAAGCCATTATAAAGCCTGGTTTGGCAGCCTGGTGTGTGTTCATGTGGTGCCGCTCTGTAAAAGACCAAGATTGAAGCTTTGTGGAAAATCCTCGGCTTCCTTTTTAAATACACCCAGCATCACTGTCCAAGGTCTCGGGAGGATAGGAGGGAGGGGGAAAGTGAGCATGAGTTAAAGGAAGTTTCAAGTTCTGAGGAGAGAGCCCTCTAAAAGGAGGCAGAGGAGGGTCTTAGTAAAGGGAGGAGGGGAATTATTTTGGCATGGAGGAAAAATCTTGCTCTCTTAAATTATACTTAATGTTGGTCTGAGGAGGAGCAGCAACAGTAAAAGAAATAGGAAAATGAACAAAGCTTCTTTATCTTAAAGGAGTAACAAGAGAAAGTTTCATCAAACCTCTATAACCCTAAAAGAAGTAAAGTGAAAATGGTCTTCAAGTGAGACAAAAGTGGTTCAGAAATTGATGCTTTAATGCAATTCTTGTTTCTCTTTCCACTCGATAAAATATAGCTTGGTATTTCAGTGTTGATACTTTACTTGTCTGTGTTTGCGGTATAAAGGAAGTTGAAGCTTTTTATTCAGGGAAGCTTGACACATTGTCTGAACATCCACACATCATAATCACCCAATTATCATAAAGTGAAATGAACTGACCAAGAGAAAGAGACAGATAGGCTGACGCTGGACCCACGAGATGGAGACGGGAGGTAATGGGCTCCATATGTCTCTGGGTGCCACATTTAGGCCCCCGTATCTGTCCTTTCCACCTCTACCCGTGATTTCTTGCCTGCATTCCACTGAGGACACACAAAGCTTTTCAGCTCAGCAGTGTGACAACTTAGCCATGCTGCAGCTCCTTTGACATTTTGATTGGCTAGTAGAGCGTACAAGTCATTTATTCTTATAAATTCGACATCCACTGTGATGCCAACTTCTCCAAAATCATAACTTACATATTTGCTGTAATGAAATATTTCTGTTCCAGAAGCAAGATTGATAGATGAATTTTAAATATCATCGATCATTGTAAAATGAATCATTCATGTGTTTTTTAAGGCTTGTATTCCTCAGATTTGTTTAAGCATCAGATCCATTTAATTGATTGATTTCACTTTGATTATATATTTCTATGCATGTTGTACTGTATTTTTGTGTTTTCGGATAGTATCACTGTTCAGATAGTGTTTGGAACCTTTTACTGTTTCTTTGATGAACTTGGTCCCTTTTCTCTTTAGTTTAAAATGCAGCTAGGTTAAATAATTAGTCTTAGTCACTCTGTGTCTATCAACATTTTAACTTGGAGAATAAATGTCTAAATGGTTGGAATACCTATAAATTTAAGTAGTAATGACAGTAAATAGCAGTTTACTGTTTCCATATGTGCTTTATGAATGTATCGATGTTTTCTTTAACTCTGTTCTTTAAGAACTTGCCCTTGAGGACGATGAAGTGGAATTGAAATGAATTAATTTCCACTCTGTGCTTGCAGTGGTTTACTGACACACAGAAAACACTCATATGGAAAACTTTAGCTTGCATTTAGTGCAGTAACCCGTGGGGTCTTGCAACACAGCACAGCCGATGAATCCTGACATCAGTTTCTAGAGAATAATTTGAAGGCCGGTTTTAATCTTCCCATGACCCACTTTTGCTTTTGAACCAGACTATGACAAAACACTGCCTGCATTTTTAAGGTTCAGGACCCAAAATAAAATTTCGGTCTGTTTCAGGGATTGTTTTCATTAGATTGGCTCCCAGACTGGGAGACTATATTTAAAGCGTTAAATACACACTCTGTATGTCAGCATTCCTGAAACTGTGGATCAGGACCCTGAAATGGGTCAAGGACTTTTCATGGGTCAATTGAACTGGGTCCTGCTGGTGAGAGGCTAATTGCACTGACGTTGCTTCGTCGCTGAAAAAGTTAAAGAACTACTGGAGTAGACATACTTACCCCATGACACCACTAGTTGACCGTCCCTGGGGAGGCATTGGAACAGAAACTGACTGAGGGAAGGAAAGGCAGAGAGAAGGAGTGCAGACAGACTGTGTGTTTCTGTGATTATGTGTAAAGCAAATTAGTCCCCTCGGAATATCAAACTTGTCAAAAACACTAACTCAGATCCCACACAGTCCCTAGTCCCTCCACAAACCTCCTAAATGCACAGCATCAAACATTTTTAGGACCAGCTACCTGAAACTCCTCAAATCCCAGAACACTCAGTCTTTCACTGTTTGCAGATTAACAGGCAGTGAAGAACCCATTAACTCAAAGTATCACGTGTGGGAGAATTATTTGAAATTTATTTGTATTTATTTTGTATTATTTTTTTATGTTGCCCGTCCGTCTGTCCATCCAGTTATCCAGTTACCCAATTCTTGTGAGCGTGATATCTAAGGAACGCTTGGAGGGAATTAATTTCCAACTGTCAACTTAGACTCAACGATGAACTGATTAGAGTTTGGTAGTCAAAGGTCAAAGGTGACGGTCACTGTGGCGTTGATCTGGAAGGATTTTCATTACAGCTGGCACAAACATCCCCTGGACTCATGCAGAAACGTATTAAAATATGAGTCCTGAATGACATGCATGTAAAATACAATGTCACTGGTTAGTGGAGACATACAGCTGCAACAGTAATTCTTGTTTATACATTTTGTTCCCCACAAAAACGTAACTGTGAATGCAGTTTAGCTGGAGTTTTTAGGAGACAGGGTTTGACCTTCTCTGGTTGATTTTAAGGAGGATTGTTTGAGCTTTCTGACAACAAATAGTAATATTCTCAATTGTCAGTTAGATCAACACATTATTGTTATTTCTTCCCTAAAGAGCTATTTTACTTAGAAAGAAACATCAGACGCTGTGAATAAATTACATTACAATCACTCACATGCTGCAAATATGTATTTGTAAGTAAAATCACTAACCATGATCCAGCAATCTGATATTAGAGAGACTGTGAAGTGAAGTACAGAGGGAGATAAGAACTTCAGATATTAGCATTCTGGTAAAGTCATCTCCACTATCATGTCTGCAAGATCCTCACTATTTACGCATGTTGAAGTCAGCATTTAGGTCGTTTTTTATCTGTACTGTAAAACGGCATACATTTTCCAGGGAATGTGACACTAAAGAGCTGGAGCCAGAGAGCACTCGGTATATGTTCCTTTTATCTGACCCGACTCACAACCTTGGATCCTGATGCAATAAAACTGGAAACGATTTGTGTAATATTCTGCAAGTCTAGCGAGCAAGTCATCCTCTTCTTGGAAATCAAAGCAGAAACAACTGATTCCTGCCAACGCAGACAGGCAGAGCGATGTGTCCAGGTCCTGATCCCCCTCCCCCCAGCCTCATTTTGGCAGAGGTTAATACTTGTGGGCAACAAACCACAGATCATTTTTGTCAACAGTATAACAATAGAGTTCTGCTGGGAGGAACACGGTTTTATATGCACACTGCTAACATTTGATGATTGATAAAGCACATTTTTCACATTTCGTCCATCCTCACCACGTTTTGTTGGGAAAGTTCTTTTATGCTTTTTCTTTTACTAGGAATTGTGTGAGAAGCTTTGCTGATTTTGTAGTTCGGTGACAAATTTGTTTCTGCTGTGCAACATCAACAAAGTTCTGACTGGTGTTTAGCTAGACACAGACAGACACAGATAGACAGAGACAGGAAATCTGTTTTCTGTTTTTTTTTTTTTTTATAGGAGTCAAGCGGTTGGGACAGAAAAAAACCAAACAACTCAAGTGTTTGTGTTCTGTCTGAGTGACAGAGCTGCAGCCGGTGAGTCTTTCGGTGAAGTTGTACAAGACTCCTGAAGCATGGGAACACTCAGAAATCATTAGAGTGTCACTTCACATTAACTTGAAACTGATTTTATATGAAAGGCTGTGTTTATATATGTGTGTGTGTGTGTGTGTGAGAGAGAGAGAGGGAGAGAGAGAGAGAGAGAGAGAGAGAGAGAGAGAGAGGGAGGGTGGGTTGAGGCAGATTTTTGAACTTTTATCAAACAAACCGATGTAGCTTTCTGTTTCTGTTCTCTTCCTCTCTCGTCCCCCCTTTTTTTCTCATTTCTTTGATGATGTCACTGCTTATCTAAGGAGCAAAAAGCAGGTTTGAAAGAGACACAGAGAGGTTTGATACTACTGCAAGGCAGAACCTCAAACAACAGTATCTCTCATGAAATTTAGATTTAACCCAGAAGATCCTTTTAGAACGAAAAGAGCCACCAGAGAAAACACTGTCAAACTTTCTGCCACTGCAGCATGAAACACAAAGAGATGTTTGCATTCGAGGTTTGATGAGTCAAATACTAATACTTTTTGAGTGCAGGCTATTCAGCTTTATCATGAGTACAACAGTCCTCTTACAGCTTAGCAATTTGCCATCACAGCATGAAAGCTAAAAAGCAAAGATACCATGTGTTTGATGAAGGCTGGAATGTAAATTACAGAAACAAAGCCAAATTACAAAGGGAAAGCTTTTCTGTGTGGATGGGGTGGTTTGGTCTGTGAATGTAAACAATTTTAGCATGAAAACCAGATTTCAAAGAATGAGAAACCTATTTGAAGAACAGCTCGAGCTTTCAGCAAGCAAGCAACACACCCGGGTAAATTAATTGCGTGTTTATGTGTGCGCTTGTGGAGTAGCTATCTTTAAGCCTTACAGCTTGACCGTTTAAAGCTCATTGCTGCAAAGCTAAAGAGAAAGTGGACAGTTGGTGGAAATCCTGCCGTGATTGATAGAAAAAGTCCTCTAAGCTTGAAAGCAAAATGGCACATTAACTAGCTGGCATAGCATGTGTGCCAGACAGCTACAGAGAGAAAAGGCAGTGCAGGTCTAATCAGATTTGGGATTTTTTCAGTAACTTGGCTATCTGAGGTAGTATGAGCACTTTAGGCATGAAAGCCTAACAACCAAAGAGAATATGTTGTAGGGGGAGGTTTCAGTCAAAAGGATTAATTAACACTAAATGGCTGTTTTAAGATAAGAGGACTCTTTCTTACCAAGGCCAAATGAGTCTGTTTGATCCAACATCTCACCCTCCCTCACTCTTTCTATGTGTGAGAGGGTTGTGTGTTTGCAAAATGTGTACAGGAGGAGGCGAGATCACAACTGAGTGGATGTGCCATAGAACAGCACTGAAAATGTATAGAATGTAAAAGAAGAGCTGCCTTCTCACAGGTGTCCAAAAAGGGTAACATGTCGAACAAGCCATCCAGGCCTTCACACCACAGTCGACACCCCAGAGGAGGCTGTGACTGCTGTCTCTCTAACACTGTGCTTACAAGTGGCATCACCTAAAGATGTAAAGTGAAGGTTTAAAAGAGACAAATACAACACGGGGGTCAGAAGAAGGCGAGGAAGTGGACGAAGGTAAAAATGCAGAGCTCACAAAACTAGTTGGACGTCCTGGGGGAAAAACGTCATTTTCCAATAAATCACTTGAAGGAAGCCAAAGAAAAATTACTTGCAGGGTGTTAATATTGTAATAAAAAGTATGAACAATCACAAGAGCAACAAGTGCAAGTTAAGGAATAATTTACTACCAACCATTCATGCCAGGTTTACTGTTAATTAGTCTGACAGATCATGTGCTAAATGTTTTTTCTTTTTCTCTCATTTTGGTGTTGTCTATATACAACCCTGTCCTTTAAATGTTATACTGTAGATTATTATGTAGCTGGTCCTAATATCTAATATGTTTTGGTGGAACAGGAGGTGGGTGGTGTGGGTACATGAGTTACCTATAACTAAACAGAAAAGGTTGACATATACAGTATCTTATTTTCTATTCTTATTTTCAGTCTTGATACACTTCAGTTGCCACAAGCAGATTTTGTGGGGAAAACAAATGAAGTAAGTTTTTTTTTTTTTTTTTTTCGTTTCCAGTGTGAACATTTCTTGATTTATATTTTGCGAAAATTGAATCTTGTTGGCATGAGGCCTCTTTCAAAACAGATATGATGTTACACTTTAGAAGAATATAAATTGTCATTTTTAGCACTGTGCCCAGTGTGTTGCCCCCAGCTGTTGTGCAGACTGTCTGCAGTTGCGATGTCAATTAGACACATTTATATGAGAACTCTCCAGTACAAAGTTTTAGTGTGAAGTATGCCGCGTGAGCAGACCAGAGCAATCCTCTGGGCTGACAAAATCCCTCATGATGAAGTGTGTGAGCAGACTTAAAGATGCAGGAGTGTAGCAGAGATTAAACTAATGTATATGCAGGTGTGCAGAGCACAGCCACATCTTTTAAGTATTTTGAATACACTCACTGCTCAGCCTGATTAACATTTAAAGAAGCTGCAGTATACCTAACTCCCATACTAATTACTGTGGTAAAATATAGGATGAGGACAGAGCATTACTTATTAAAGTTCTTCAGCATGTATCTCAGCAATGTTTGCTGAGATACATGCTGCTTTTAGGAACACCTCAAATTCATTAAACTACACACATCCATATTTCTAAGCTGCCCTGTAAAACCTTGGTACTTATCTGCTACTAAGCTGAGCAGCTGGAGGTTTAATGCCTCACCTGAGTTTAGCAAAAAACACAAAGACTATTAGTGTTTGGAACCTCTTGGCCATTTTGATATGTTCCTATTGGCCCATTCAAAACAGCCTAACAACTTCCAATGAAGAAAGTCCAACCTGTTGTGCTACATATACATATAGTACACATAGTAATGTGTGTATATATATATATATATACATATCAATCACATATATATCAATCAAACACCAATTTAATATTAACATATCAAAGTAATATATCAAAGTTTTCTACAGGGTTAAAAATAACTTCCTTGTTTATAATCTACCTGAGAATTGCCTAATTTACCTTGCAGCAGCATTCTGTGGCAGTGAGATATGGGGCATGTTCATTGTTAATGAATTTGAAAAATGGGACACCACTACAACCCCATGTGTCTGAGAAAAAAAAAAAGCTGATGTGCCAGTTTTATGACACTCTGACACACAAGAACCCGATATACCTGTTCAACCAGTGATTTAATGGAATACTCTAACGACTTTAGTCATGAAGGCTCATATAGACTTTGTCATCACTTCATTCTAATTTCTCCATGTTTCTCCCATATTGGTGCATCCTTAATACACCTCTGAAAAAACCAAACAACTTATATTATAATCTAGGAGGATGATGTATGTTTGGGATCTGAATAACACTATTTAACAATCATCTTTTGAAATGTTGCTTAAATAAATATAAAATAAAAACGATAGAAAAATAATAAATAAATACATTGTGAAAATCTTCTGACAGCAAACCAACATCAGGATGAGAAAACAGAGGGCAACAGTGCAGGTCCCTCTACGTTTCTGTTACATAAATAAATAAATCATGTGCATGGGAATGGGGAGTGAGGTCTTTATTTTGATCACACAGACGTGTTGTCATGGTAACCCCACCTGTACGACAGTGAGTGGCAGCTATCATTGGAGATCAGTAGAAGTAAAGATGCAAATTCAGATGCAAATACAGAAAGGAGAACAAAAAGGGCGCAGAACATAAAGGAGATGAAGCAGGAAGAAAGGCAGCGAGAATCTGAAAGTGAAAAGACACAGGCTGAGACTAGATATAGAAAGAGAGGGGGGGGGGGGGCTGGCAGACTAAAGCGTGTGACAACTGAGTATTAAGAAATGTAGAGTGAGAAATCCCCCTCATTCACGCATTTAAGTCTGATTGCAAAAACACACACACACACACACACTCAGATGGGTAGATGGTGGGTGACAGATGGACAAACAGACGGGTGGACAGACACAGAGGCAGATTGACAGGAAAAATAACAATTAGAAGTTGTCTAAATAAACAGTATACTGTGCAGTGACACACAAACACCGAAAAACAATGCACACGAGAATGTTATTGTTATTTTTGAGCAATTTTAATATCGCTACCGCCCAGAGGGTTACCAGAAGTCATTGACTTTAACAAGGAACTCTTTGCACACGAAAGCAAAAGAGCTTTAATTTTCAGTGCTTGTTGCTATCTTACCAACATGCCATGATTGATGAGTCCCAACCTGACCTCAACCCGTGAACTGAAGCAATAGTTTGTTGTGTTTCATCTATTACTTACCATTAGTTCAGCAGGAAAACACAATGTTTTCTCTCTCACACAGTCTCTTTTTTCTCCACTTGGCACACACATGGACGGAGACAGCTGGGAAAGGGACCGAAAGAAAGAAAACTAACTATCTCTCAGTCAGTTAAATTGGAAAATAACCAGCCCAAAACCCAAGGTAACAATTATGTTTTTAATTCATTAAAAAAATTCAGATTTTAGAGAATGATTTTATTGATGTTTTACAGTCACGTCCACCACAAATGCAGCATCAGACCAGACCCTGAACAGCAGTTCTCAACAGTCTACGTTTGACAGTCAAAACAAACAAGTTGTAAATTGTATTGAACTACTGTTATTAAACAGGATGACTCAAATATTCCAAATGGGTGGATCATAAAATTCATTATAATCTACACTGAAAACATGTGATGCTGGTTAGTCTGTGCAGACAGCGGCTGATATATTTCTCATAGAAAACAAAAACAAAGCAGTAGCCTTTGGCTGCCTTAGTCAGTCATGTGATCCTGGATAAAGGGTAAAGGTCGTATTTGTTTAAGAAGGCAACTTCTCTTTCAGCCTCTGAGGTATGATGGGTATGTCAGTGATTTACGCTGTTTATGACCCAGCCAAAGGGGGTTACCCCGCCAGCCGAAAGATGTTTCCTATTAGTTTTTAAACAGAAAAGATTGTGGTTCACTATTGAATTAAAGATTATTAAGCTTAAAGGGCATCTTCAGGTCTTCAGGCTGAGGAATGGTTATTTGTTGGTGTTACAGATAATGGATTTATTAAGCTCAAATGTCTAAATCTAGTTATGTGTATCAGATTTTACTTGTTTAAGTCAAGATATGGGTCTGTGGTTATGGTCAGAGAGAGAGAGAGAGAGTGTTAAACTATCTTGACCTGTGACGTGATTCCTAGCATTTATTCCCAGGAGTCTCTCTCCCAACTTGTATCATATAGAGTGATATGACTAGTATTGATGATAAAAAGGGACTCGACCTTGTAAAAGGTTATTGTTGTCTGTGAAACCACGGTCAAATAATATCCAAGGTGTTCTACCATTTACACAAAATCCAGTGAGACTCTATCATGACATGGTACCGGATTCTTTAGAGTGACTCCAATTTTACACATCACTGTAAAGCTTTAATGCGGAGACGGTTCCTTTTATTCAGCTCAGGTTGGTCCTAAATTACTTATTTGAATAGTGTCTGCAGACATAAACTCAACAAATAAGCCCCAAAGTGTTTCTGTATTGATGTAAGTTAGGGACACATTTCGCTCTTGTATCAGTTCCTATTGATTTAAGTGGTTATGAGCATATATTTTCAGATAAAAACTGCACCTGTAAAGTATTTGTAGTTTGCTAGGTCCTACTAAAATTTCCCTAGTGACTCTGTGTTGGCTCCAGATATGACTTTGAGAACCACTGTCATGTATCTCTACTCTCCAGAAACCGCGCATCCCACACCCTGCTTTCTCAGCCAAGCAGTTTAACAGGTCAAAGATGCATTCAAACCATACTGATGAGTGTCATAAAATACAGCTAGCTGTGTTTTATTAGATGCTTTTGGAAACCAGGGGGCTCGTTGTCAGTCTCCCCTGCTTTATCCTGCTTTTTATTGCCATGTACACATAAGCTTCCTCCTGAGGAAGCTTTTCACTGAGCACGTGTGCTAGTAACTGTTGCATAAAAGCCATGATACCCATGAGGGCATGTTCTAGTACTGTTGTGGGTACTTTGTTGTAGCAGACAGAATGCTTACCTCTCTAAATCACTGTCATACCCATAATTACAGTAAAGAAAGCCCTCTCAGGTATTATTACTGTAATAACCCACAACAGGCTTCAGTAGATGGAAGTAATATTTCAGTAAAAGTGTGCTGACTGCTTGACAGAAGAAAACTCCAAACTGTTTCACCATATTAGCTCAACTTCTCATCATGCTCAGCTCACCAGCCTATGAAACAAAAAGGTGTTTTGCTACAATGCGGTCTCCTAAACTCGGCGAGTTATGACGCCGCCGCCACAGCTCTGATAGATTTTCCATGCAGCCCAGAACAGGTTATTGCTATTATAAAATGGGTGTATATGTCCCTGTCTATGCCCTGCCATCCGTCATGTTGCAGTGGTTAACATGACAGAAATCCTCATTTACAAGACGCACACACACACACAGAGCTCCCCTGCTTCTCATAGCTCCCTGTACATCTGTCTGACCTAGCAAAGATTAGATTGAGGCACTCCAGGTAGAGAATCTGTGTGTGTGTGTGTGTGTGTGTGTGTGTGTGTGTGTGTGTGTGTGTGTGTGTGTGTGTGTGTGTGTGTGT
>JAUYWH010000007.1:18324901-18401998 GCA_034779795.1 Ctenopoma multispine
GTGTGTGTGTGTGTGTGTGTGTGTGTGTGTGTGTGTGTGTGTGTGTGTGTGTGTGTGTGTGTGTGTGTGTGTGCTAGAGAGAGAGAGAGCTGTCAGGGGAACTCAGTTGATTTAATCTGTGTTCTCCTCCCTTCAGAAAGACTGGAGATGTGATGCACTCATCATCCCACACACATTTGAAGAGGAATTTGCATGAGATTTTAAATGTTAAAGAGGTTTAACAAAACAGTGCCTACGTACACAAAAACACAAACAGGCACATTCATACAGATACGGAAAGACTCACAAAAGCGATGAGGTCTGTGCCTTCAGGGGTAGGTGCCTTAACAGAGGACATTTCGCTCTGTAGCCAAACTAACATCTTCCTCTCTCTGTCTTTGTCTCTGAGTAAAAGTGAAGCAGTCTTTCAGTGTTTTCTCCCTCAGGTAGGATTCATTCTCATCTCTCTATAGCAATCTCTTCAGCTCTCCCTCTCTCTATCATACAGTAATATACCAATTTCCTCTCTACCACACACCTGCTGTCTCTGTCAGCTGCACACGCGTACTGAGCCATTACTTGTATAACTTTACCATTACAGCATCCCTGCACTGTTCTGTCTGCATATAGATTAGGTAGTGTATTTGTATTTGTACCTTTCCTGCTCTGTAGTGTCTGTACATATGCATAGTCACCTGACACTGTATGTGTATACAATATGTACAGAGAAGCCACATTGCTCAGTATTGTGTAGATTCCCTGTTCTGTTAAAACAGCTTTGACCTGTCAAGGCATGGGCTCCACAAGACCTCTAAAAGTGACCTTTGAGTCCTGTAAGTTGTGAAGTGGGATGTCAGTGGATTGGACTCCCATAATGCATCCTGGTGTCATGTCTTCCCCAGGTAAATGACGCCCATAGGGGTGATGCCCATTTGGCCCGTATCAGAGCCACTCAGATTCTTATATACTTGTCCTTTTTTTTTTTTTTTCCAGCTTTCAACACATCAACTTGAAGAACTGACAGTTCACGTGCTGCCTAATATATCCCACCCCTTGACAGGTGCCATTTTAAGGAAATAATAAACGTTATTCACTTCACCTGTTGGTGAACAATTTCTTTTTAAATCACAGCAACAGCAGCCAATCAATTCAAGATAGACTTCTAAAATAAGAAGTAACATCTTTCTCCTACAAACGATGGCCTGGATTCATACACTAAGCAATAAAAGACACTTTCTATTCAGTCCCCTCAGGTGTTTTGCTGCCACACTGTTCTTCAGTCTAACATGACCTGCTTATTATCAGACTTGTACTGTTGGTACTTTCTTAAGTGACTCCACCTGTTTTTTTCTACACCAATGAAACAGTCAAATGTTCAACATGACAATGAATAACCATGTTTTAATTATGCTGTATGTGTGTAAGATGTAACTGTGCAGAGGGATAAACACAATTTTTTATTCAGGCTATTCAGAGAAATGTTGATTATTTTAACTGCAGTCACCACCCCACCATCTCTGCCACGTGAACATTAACAGGAGAAATCTGAGGTTGGGTATTTCTCTCTCGGGACCACAGGACAGCCACTGTACAAACTTAACCCCATCATGATGGGATTACTTTTGCAGGACAAAGCTGGGAAAGTGTTACATTGCATGTCTGTGTCCCCTTGTGTGAAAGGATTTATGTGTATAGGGACAAGTGGGGTGATTTTAATATTCAGTGCGCTGTTTAGAGTATCCCGATAATCTTGTTGTGAGCACACACAAGATTTTATTTTTTGAAAGAATAATAAAAATCCTGTCCGCATACCTGGTGTGTTTTAATGTGCAGGTCCACTTATAGAACTCCATCAACTCTGCAGACAATTTCTACATTGGAAGAAGGCTTTGCCAAGCTTATCATTTACACATACAGCTCTGCTTGGTAGCTTGTGGGGACATATGAGCTGTTGGCTATTTGCCAAAGAGAAAATGGTCTGTTGTATCAGCTGCAGGTTTCTCAGATACAGTACAGGCTGCCTTCAAGATTTTATTTGTAGTATGCCGGGGAGGCTGTTGTCTATTACTGTAATTTAGCGCTGGTTAAAATGATGAGGTCAGTTAATGTGCAGCGCGGTCAAAGTTTATCACCCACATCCTTCTGAAATAACCACCTCCTCAGGAAGGGCCTTATGATTTTTAATAAATGGACAATATATAGTCAGTGCATTATTACACCCATAAATTACTAAGTGGGGTTTTAACATCAATGTCTGATTCCAGAATATACTTGCCTACAAAGTATTTGAAATGTATGATGGTTATGAGGTTGTGTGCTCAGTCACTGTTACGTTTAAACATCATGGATAAAAATGATGGTGAACAGGTTTAAAATCAGTCAATCACTCACTAAATATCACAGTTCCAGACTTTTAAAACTGATTTTCTCTTGCTGCCCAGTAACATAAATAATTGCCTAAAACAAACCAAAGAGGTCTCACACTGGGGCATGCAAAACAGAAATGGCGTGATCTTCCCAGTGTTAATTCTTACCATTATCCAATTTACACTTGTGCAATGTCTGCACATTATCTTAATATCCCCATGCTTTTTAGTGCTTCTAACTTGTATTTAATCTTACTTGGTGCAGCTGTCTCATGGTGCGGTGTTGCAATGCACTGCTGCATACCCCTTCCTATTTCACAGCAGCACAAAGTGACATAAAGCTAACTTATGTTGAAAGATACAAATGTTCCACTGACTTTCATATGTTTAAAAATTTATATCAATTTCCAACTCTGGGCTCCATTGCAAAATAAATGTTTAAGTAACAGATCTTCGAATTTGTGTGCATTGTCACCAAGACAAATTCCCATCCCACCGTGTCGGCTGGTGTTTAAAATACAATAAAGACACTTTTATTCATTTTCTACGGCAGCCAGCCACGGACAACTATTTGTCATTCATAACACACCATCGAGGAGGTGAGAACATCTCTGCGCTCTTAGCGCCTTCCTACTGATAGCGGAGAGCAGGGGGTGTAGTGTGATCCCATTATAACACACAGGCCTGTCATTAATAATACAGTGTCAGTGTAACCGTTTATATGCGTGTCCCAGTCGGCCACGTTCTCCACAAGCGTAGATCTATCCATTTACCCAGCTTTCCATCTATCCATATAAAACTTTATTATCTTTATTGTCACTGTGGAAATACCACTTAAAATCCTCGTCCAGATATACAAACGACAGCTCTTAATGCGCTAGGTATGAAAGGCTGACGATTATATAAAGAGCGTATAGCATGTAGATTGAAGTATTAGTGTTACATAAATTGAATAACGGCGAGTGCTCTGAAGTGGCATGAAATAAGGACATCAGGAAATATGTCATGAGCATTGCAGAGCATGCACGTACTTCCTGGCAGAGTTTGCAAAGACTCCTACAGACTTTCTGGGTAATATGAAATAAAATGGTGCTAAACACTAACAGCAGAGAGTGTTTCATATCAGTTTCTTTCCCCTCATACCCACAGCATTTACCCCCAGTCATTATTTTGTCTTTATCTCTTTCTTTTTCTGTGTCCCTTTCTTCCTTCCCCTCTCCATTTGTCTTTAGCTTTACAGCCCTCAATTCTTTCGTTCTTTCTTGCCTGCAGTCTTTTTGACTTTTTCTCCTTCAGTGATTGTTCTGGATGGAAAGTCTGAGCTGTTAGAGTGAAATCAACCTCACTTTTGCCTTGTGTGTGTTCATATGTGTGTGCACGCACACGCACGGATGTGTGTCTGTGCACATGCGTGAGTGAGCAGAGCTGTTAAAGTGAGATTGATCCATTGGCTCCAGCTGAGAGTGGTCGGCTAAGTTTCATTCCTCCCAGTTTGGTCCCCTCCCTGTGATAAATGCCAACAGCTTGGTAAAGTTTCTGTTGCGAGACTGCTAGCTTCTCACAGGAAGGAAGAGAGAATCTGGCTAGGTTTCAGTCCTAATAGTTCATCCCTCATTCATCAGACAACCTTTGGCCAGGATTCAAATCCCAGTAGAAGGGCAGACTGGTTGGCCTGTTTTCAAATTATTGCTCTTTTTATTATTGAAGGACGCAGAGGCTGGCAAATGTCTGTCCTGGTAGCTGTTTCTCCCTGAATGACCTTCTCTATCTGCCCTTGACTTACCTTCAGTCATCACTCATTTCATCTGGAAGCCAAATCTGTTGTTTTTGTTTTTTTGGACCGTCTTTCCCTAACGTTGGGACACTGTATAGAATTTAAATAAAAACTTTTAAAGGCTAAATTTGATTTGAAATAGTACAAATATAATACACAAAGCCATGCTGCTGTGATGCAGAATGTAGTTTGACATTGACTTGCTGAAATAAACAAGACCTTTTCTGAAAAAGTAGATATGTTGCTTCAAAACCTGTATATGTTGTTCGGTATTACTTTTGCATAAACACTGTTTGCACTAACATATCCCCCCATGAGTCATGTTTTTCACAAAATGATCGAAATTGTCAGTTTCAAAATCTGATATGTTGTTGTTGTGTCTCTGTAATATTTTTAATCAATTGTATTTTTCTGTCCTCCAGCTTTTTTGGGAATGGGATTGTAATGTTATAACTCATAACGGCAGCCCTTATTCTAAACAATCACCCTTGCGTCCTGACACAACTTTGTAGTATATGATGTTGATCAAAAAACCACACACATTAGTCACACACTGAGACAAATACACACTAAAATAGATGCACAGGTTGCACAGCTTTTGCTTTTACAGTTCTGAATCAATTTCAGTCGCATTCCTTTGTTGCCCCTTTGTTGCCCTCGGCCTCATATTGTTTGGTTCTCTCTGGTTCTCTACTGTGCAGTATCAAAAAGTTACTCAAAAAGTAGTTTACAGTGGATACTAAAAAAACAAACTGTGAAATGATACTGTCTCTGATTCTGAAGACAGGTGTTTAAAACACAAAGAGAGTTACTACCTGCCACTACCTAGATAATATAGATGTAAAATACGTCAGTACAATATAATGACTTCAAATCTTTGTAAAGTGCCTTTTTAGAAACTTGTTACGACTCAGAGGGGCAGCAAATGAACAAGGCAAGAGATGGAGATGACATTAACAAAGACAAATGGAAATATTAACACAATTCATACTTAATGAGTTGGAATAAAGAGACGAGAACTTAGCTTTTAATAATGAAAATTTCCCTGTTCATCTTCTCTACATTATCTGCTCAGAGCTGTTTCATTCATGGCCCACACTCACATACAAGAAGACACACACACACACACTCATTCAGAAAGATGGATTCATACACCTTAAGAGACACACAATCAGAGCCGTTAGCATTGGGCACACGCAGATACTCATTCAGCTGTCAGCCTTATGGCCTATCTTTGTGTGTCCATCTATACTAGCACCAAGCACCACCCAGACACACAAACACACACACATCCACACACAGTGGTGTCTGACAGATGAGTTGCCCCCACCCTCCCACCCCCGCCTCTGCCCCTCATTTCCTATATGGGAGGAAATAGGATAAGTGCTCTCTGCCATCTTGTCCAATAGTCTTTTAATGGACTAGTTAATTGCAAGATAATTAAACAGAATTTATCAAAGGGAACTTACATTACGTGGGCCTCAGGCACAACCATATTATTTCCAACAGTCAGTCTGTGTCCTGGGGTTTGTCAAACACATGAGCACATGAAATCACTGCAGTGTCACACTGATTCCCCTTTGTGTCTAATAAAGCAGTATCTGAGGCTGGTCTCTGACAGTCCCTTATTTCATTTGGCCAACCACAGAGAAATACTGTGAAACTGTGGTGCAATACCAGGCTTTTTCATTGCTACATATAGTTGCATTTTAGATTTAATCAATTTATGACTCAACATGTTTCTTAGAAAAAAAGAACAACATTATATTAGAAATTAATGTAAAGACGTCTAACTTTTCATTTTCTTCCCCAACAATAACTCAGATCAACTTATAGTTTGTCAAACAACCCATGTGCAATGACCCATTAACACAAACACTGTGACTTCAGATTAAATTATATCAATATGCCATAACACCTACGCTGTGTAATAATATGTATGTGTACGTAAGTTCGTGATTCTTGTATTACTGTGTGTTCTCTGTTTGTGTGTAAGTACATGGAGAACCACTAGAAAGTTGAAATTCCTTGTATGAACGAATATACTTGGCCACTAAAGCTGAGAGATTCAGTTACAGCATAGTTATGTCTGAAATTATTTGTTTATTAAATGATTGGTAAATCATTCATTCACAATAGTTCTGTTAGTCACCTAATCATAACCAATTCAACAAGCAAAAGTGACAACCGGTGGTTCATTTTCTTCAACTGTCAGGATCTGCTGCTTGTCTCTGATTTACATAGTTGTAAATTGACTATACTTTGATTATTATTCATAGTTTGTGATGCAAATGATTATCAGATCAGTAAATAGTCATTAGTTGCAACTCTACACCATGCTTCCTTGGCTCTCGAAATGCCAATTTAACTTTTCTCTATTAGACTTTCCCTTCCTGTCTGTAAAGTACACATAGTACACTATGTATATTGTATTGTATTGTATTGTATTGTATTGTATATTTTATCAGGCCACAACAAAAAAGGCAACGCCCCATGTGGTTAGTTTTAGTTATTATCTACTTTGTCTTGATGAGCATTTAACAAAATCAGATCTAGTTTTTTGTGTTTAATTGATTTTGAGTTGCAACATCCAATAAAATGAGGTTGTTTGCATTTTGTTGCTCTCATCTGTTTATACAAACTAATAATATGCTCCAGAAATGTCTATTTTTGTTTACTGCCTATGTCAGTGAGATAGAGACATCACACAGCCGTGCACACATTCACCAGTGCATGCACAGATACATTTACACACAGGCTGCACATATTTGTGTAGATGAAGGTTTTAGTGTGGATTAAATGTCTTTTTTAACAGGCTGCACAAACAAACAGCATCATCTATCTTGTTAAAAATGTGGTTCAAAGACATGAATTGAGAGACATGTTGTGCACTCACACATACACACACATGCAGCATGCAGTGAGCATCTCGATTGGAAAGGGGATTAATGAAAACAACAGTGAGTCAAACAGCAAAACAAACAAAAATAGTTTGTTTGCTGTGTTTAGATAGTTGATCGAGTTTCATGCTGAGTCATGAAGAATTTTAAGCCAGGCTGAAGAATCTAACAGAACAGCTTTCCAATCAGTAAAGCTACTGTTTCTGCAACATACACAAAAGTGCAACAGGACAGAAGTGGTAAGAAAGACCAAGTTAGAAAGTGAAGACCAAATTTGGACAGTAAAACTAAAAGAGCTAAAATAATTGCACTAATGTTCCCCTAAATGTTTGACTTTGAAACCTTTGAACCACAAAAACAGTTTGTGTAGATCCATGCAGTGCAGTTAAAATCAGAATGATGATGTTGCTTCTGGAAGAAAAATACAGCACAAACTCAACTGCACTGGGTTCAGGTTGTGTTTGGTTGCCACACGCTTGGGCTCAGGTCAGGGTCAGACAGAAAAATGTGGCCTGGTCCAAACACAAATCCGTCTGCCTTGTCAGATCACACAACACTCTCTGTGCCACTCTGTGTGTGAGAAAATACTTGGCTTGCAGAAAAACATCTATTTGTTTCTGTATGTCCTGACTTTTTTTTTCCTTCTTTCCCTCTGAGATTGTGGTTTAGACATTTCAAATGAGGACGTTGTGATGTGATTTGAGGTCTTTTTGATCATTGTCCCTACCACATTGAGCACTGAAGTTATAAATTTAAACTAGGATGTGATCACAGTCTTGTGGAAACAAATCTGTCGCTGAAACTGATTCCTTTTGCAAATCTTTCTGCTTGTTTCATCAATTCTCTAAACACACCTTGCATAAACATAAAGATTAATGCTCCAGCGCTGCGGCTGTAAGATGCTCATTTTCTCAGGCCTCATGGGATCATATGGTTTTTAAAGATGTTGTGTCATTAGGACTAAATACCTAATTTGTCACAAATTGAGGAAGTCCACCATTTTCTGATGAAGGCTTTTAGAGTTCTGTTTTTCTTGTACAGTTCTAGGTATCCCAGGATCCACGTGCGAGTCACTGAATTATAGGCTTTCTTGTAGTCAGTCCAGTCGGTGCACTGTTTGGTCAGTCTGGTCTTATACTCTTGACTGCTCTGTCTACCAGTAGTTGGTGTTGCTCCTTTAGTGTTTCTACAAGTTCCTTTCTGGTTATTGGCCAGTAGTTTAAGTAGTAGATTGGACTGATCTTATCTGGGAGTCCTTCAGGGTCAGGACATTCACATTGGGTCCCGTTCTTTGGTAGCTGGTTTATTTGTGCAGCCAGGTGCTCATGAAGTGCAGTTAGCTTCTTTAGTAGGCGTAGATCATGTTGGGGTCTGGTGGTGTCCAACTCTTCATACTTGAGACTCTTTCCTGGATGTCTGCGTTTGTGATGGTTACAGAGTCCTGTTCAGGGAGGTTGCTGTGCTCTGCCTCAGGTTCACTAGCCACTGAGCATTGCTGTTATGTGAAGGTCTGATTGGTCTCTGATGTTGAGCAGTAGAGATTGTATATATGTATATTAAGAGAGAGGATATGAAGGGCTGCAACAGTTGCTATGGTTACTCCCCACTGGTTGGCAAGCATTATGTATATACAATCATGCATCCACTTGAAAAAAAGTTACATCTGTTTGATTCAGAGAACAGGGCAGCGTGATGTTAAGTGATGTGTTAAATATTCATCAAGAACAAGTTTTCTGCAATTAACACATGTTAAAATTCAAAACCTTTTCATAAACCAGTGCTGACAGGCAACCCAATTCATTCCTCATCATTTTGACCAGAGTGACACATGGTATTTTAAAAATTGACTGGACAGATTAATGAACCTGCACTCACAGAAGACCACAACTACTCAAGACTGTGTGTGTTCACCATGTCTACCAGCTTGTGTTTGTAATTGTATATATTCCTATAGATCATAGATGCGTGTGGTGTATGCGTGTTTACCGTATATACTGTATATGTGCTCAGCAGTGACATTCAGTCCTGTTCGCAGTGAGTGTCAGGTCTTCTTGTGCATTGTGTCTCAGTGTTTTCGTCGTGTCATCAGACGATATGAAGAATTGAGAAGGGGTCGGTCCTCTCAAATCTACAGGAGTCATATTTTATTTCCTCTGTGTTTGGTCATTGATGTTTCATATAATGTTTAAATTAGTAAAACACAGCTAAACTTACAGTTTACTATTTCCACTAGCAGAAATAAAGGTGACACCAAGTAACTAATCACCTTGCTATTTATTTTTTATGGAACAGTTTTTAAAGATAAAACATAAACATTTTTATGATGTTTTAGTCATTAAATAAAATTAGGTTTTTCAGTTTTGGATCAGCATGTATCTTTAATTTGGTTAAAATAGACTAATGTTGTCAATATAACACATGACACATCAGCTGAAACTATCCGATGTGATTAGACTCTGGTGTTCAAGGAGAGACTGAACTTTATTTTTCAGCATACACTGATTGTGTTACCTCTTTCCCTGCAGCTCCCTTCCCATCTCATTCATTCATTATTTTCCTGGCTCTCTTCCAGAGTCTGAGTCGCACCCAAAGCCCATTTTCAATAAAGCCAGCAAAATAATAGACCATTCGTTGTCGAAAGGTAGGAAATGCTTTTCAGAAACATTTATGAGTAGAACGAAGTCATAATATAGTATTGGTGACATGTTGCTGTCGCTTCTTTGGTACTGAATCAAGAGTCTTTCTTTAGTGCTAAAGCTGAATAATAAATAAAGCATTGTATTTATTTCCTCTAAAAAGTGGTGCAGATAACATTTGCAGTGTAGTATTGCTCATGTGAGTGTTTCTATACATGTTGAATCTTATTTGTCATTGTTATGAATGAAATTACATCAGGCAGGTTTCCCTAATATATTTTCACAAATTGCTTCTGGTTCTAGAAACCTTTTTATCATCTTTCAGTTTTCTTATTCTCACAGACAATACCCTTCCAACTTTTTGTCAGTTCATCTCTGCTGGCGGCAGTGGACAATTAATGTCCCAATAATGTCACATCTTTTTTTTTTATTTAAAGAGGATGGAGAGAGAGAGGGAGAGGGAGAGGGTTGGCCCATGAACATGTAATACAGAGAGTTACAGGAGACGAAAATGCCAAATTGTTAAAACGAAAGAGAGATGAACTGATAATAAAGTTGTGGCTATCGAAAATGAAACTCAAAGATAATAATGTAATTTGTTGGCCTTTTCTACGCACACATGCATGTACTCATAAAGACAGATGGACAGACACAGAGATAAAGTTGCCGCTATCTGAAATGTAATAAAACTGAAGTAAATGAGTCTATTCTCAGGCTCTAGCTGAAGGCCATTGTGGCAGTAATAGCAGCTGCGGTGGTATAAGCCTGAAAGGAGAGATAATGACTTAGTAGTAATAATCTCTCCAAGCTCAAACAGATAAGGGCCCCACATTTGTATGCTCCGAGCATATTCTCAGACTTGCGGTGGGTTGCAGGTTCAAATCCCCAGCTGAGGAAGTCTGGGTGTGAGCTGTGAATGTGAAATACTCTCTCCACCCTCATCAACTTTGTCAAAGTGACCTTGACCAAGACCCATAATCCCTCAAAATCAGCCAACAACTCACACTTGACTGTGTGATGAAAACAAATGAATTACTCAATGTTAAAAGTCAGTTTGATTTCGTATGTAACAGACAAACTTTTTGGCTGATGTGCTCTTTCATTAGCCTGTTCGACAGTAAGAAAAAGTTGCTTCTTGTTTCGTGTCTGCAGTACGTTTAAAATCATGCGAGTACCGTATGCTAATCCTTCAGTGCAAAGCGTCATACATAAATATTGACCCTTTCAGAGCCTAAATTCTGAGTCAATTTTCTGATTCATATTGTTTTTTGTCAGTTTAGTATTTGTTTATTTAGAACAGAGTTATCTCATCATAATTGGCTTTCATTCTCTGCATGTTAGCATGCAACATTAGCTAACTGGCACTTACACAAAATACAAGTAAGACATATAAGTAAAAAATGCTATTAGTTTGTCAGATATTCAGTCATAAACCAAAGCATCGGTTTGACACATAATGAGACAGAGGACTAATGAAAAATTCTGACCATACATTTTCTCGTTTTACTTGTTGCTGTACCTGTTGAGATTGTCCAGTGGGAGGTTTACTTACCAACATTACCGCACAGTGAGCGACCAGCGGATACATGTCCACGTGCAGACTTTCTCTCTCCATATGGAAACACTGATGTCACTTTCTCTCTGAGCCAATTAAACCTGCTCAAAAACTGCTAGTGAACTGGAAGAAACAAGGAGCAAGAGCCAAAACACGTAAGAGGTTAGAGAAACCGACATTGCACTCTCTAACTGGATCAAAACACCATAAATAACACTATTAAAACATGGATTTGACAGATATTGTAGGCCAGAAGTGTCCACTTCAGACCCAAATACACACAAACACACATTTATTCGTGCTGCTCATTATAAATGGTATTGAGAGTTAAAGAAGACTGTGTGGTCAGAGTGCCTACACACACACGCAGAGCATCTGCCTATCTGCAAGGTCATGAAGGGCCTACATAATAATGCCATCTTTGTCTACTGTGTGTGGGGAGGGTCAGCGCTCACACTTTTAAGTTGCCCTTGAGTGTTCTGCCACAATGTGTTGATGATGCTATCTTGACTTGAAAAGAAAGAAATGAAGAAATTGTACATTGTTATTTTTAAAATGCCTATTTAAAAGTGAGATTACAAGCATTAATCCCAGAACTCGTTTTCTTTGCCATCCATTATCTCTTCCCATCTTTTTGTTTCATCGTCACAGCTCAACTGAATATGTGTGTGGGCACATTAAAGCCTGAGCAACACTCTCAGTTCTTTGCTTCTGTTGTGGCCATTCATGTTTGTGAAAGGGAGCTTATGAGCAGTGCAAGTCCAGGCTGCAGAGGCAGAGCTGTTTTTTGAGTAGCACTGTGATCTCACTCACATCTCAAACTTGTACAGTTGAAGAAAAGCTTAGAAATGCTGCTACTTGTAGCTATGTCAGAGTGATTTAACATGATTTGTTATTTTACTCAATATCTTTCTCAGGTTTTTTGGGGGGAATTGTTTTATTAACACATACAAAACCTTCATGCTGAAATGAATTAGCTGTGATGCTGCGATCCAGAGGTGTCAGCTCTAACTTTGTTAATGACGATAAATTGAAAACCAGCTAACATCATGTAATGTCTGTTGTATACTGTATAATGTGTATTGTGCAGTATTTTGATTCTGCACCACGACGCAAGGGTTCGTTCACGTCGTGATCCTGTGAAAGTTGTACATGAAGTTACACTGATGTGATCAGCCCCAATCACAGAAAACTGCCATGAAATACAGAAAAACATGTGTCTTAAAACATGGTTGAAATACTTTATTACCTGCAGTAAAATCAAAAACAGAAATGTGTGTTTGTAGGCTACAGCTTGTTTATGACACATTATATGCAATAATTTACTCAAACTTCCTTTCTGTGTGTAAAATTGACCGGTGGCATACAGCTCAAACTAAGTCTTCACACTGTATGAAACTGAAATGTAATAAATGTTGTTCTTTTTATGTCTAACCATCCCGCTATCCTTGGGTTAAGTAATTTTGCCAATGACCCGTGTAGAATAAGAAGGTAATATGGGTTCAGAGTGTGTGAACGAGGGACACATTTTTCATTCTCTGCCTTTTTTTATAACTTAATATTTTAAGGATTCTGTCTCTCTCTGTCTACCTTTTTTTTCTCTCCCGCAGCCTTGCCAGAATTCAAGGTCTTCACTAAATGAAGCGGTCTGCAGTGATGTTATTAAAATGTTATTCAGCTCTCGTCAAGTATATCTTTTTTTTTATATCCAATCACTTTATTCTTCTCTTTAACATTACTCAAGCATTAACCAATTATGAATTATGAACGTGTTAATCTAACCTGCTTTAAATCAATAACTAAATACATGGAGTAGAATTTAGTGTGGCTGTACTCCTCACATTAAATTCACTACAGTGAACTGAAGACTATATTTACAGCAAAACTTTAAGTGATTGATCTATAGTTTTTAGTTCAGTATATCAATTTGCCATTTAGTCTAAAAATAATACTACCAAACAGTTCCGGTAAACAGGTTTGTGACTCAGCCGCCACCAAAACATCACAAACCAGTAGTACTGCTGACCCATACTGTCTGGCAGCTGGCAACAACAATTTTCCCAAGGGAATCATTAAAATATGTAATTATTTATTATTAAAGTTAAAGAGCAAATGCCTGTGTAGCCACAGCGTGATGTACAGTACCTGTTAATAATTTTTTTCCTGAAAGCTATACATTCGTGAAGTGAACCTGCAGGTTAACTAAAATTATGTAAATAGTGTGAAAGATGCTCGATCTGTTACTGAGCACTGAAACATCTGCTGATGCACAAATGAAATTCAAACAAGAGCTACTTTCAACCAAACTTGTGATCTGCTAAAGACGTGCTCCAAGAGTGTTGTCAACAGCTATGCCAGTGCTTGTTGTAAGTAGGCAGCTAATCAGTGATTTTTAACACATCAATCCCATAATAATTTCTCTCAGAAGGCGTTTTATGTTAACATTTTATCACCAATTAATTGCTTCACTATTGAAATGGACTGTTAAACAGTTATTAGCAGTCATTAGTTATTAGCATTTTGGCAACAGACTCCTGACTTCATCTGTTATTTTTTGATTTATGCAGAAAGGCATGGATTGGATGAATGCCTGAATGTTTCATTTAGCCTGCCTCGAGGGCAAGATGTACGAGGTTCAGCAGTTATTGGAACAGTGTCTCCCTGGTGCCAGAAATAACCAATCAACATGAGGAAGAAGATATGGATCCATTTCCTCTAGTGATGTTTGTATCATTTGATGCTGGTGAATTGTTTATCTCTGTGAATCCAAAATTGCACTCCAACTGCAAAGCAGAGACTCCAGCTAGTAAACTCATTAACATAATGCACACGGTACACACACACACTCACACACGCACAGCTATAGTGTGGATATTTATGTCCAGAATGTGCTTTCCGTAAATGACACCTTCTGAGGACTGAACAGCGTGTTACAAACAGAGATAGGAAGTGATTCTCTCTCTAAATTGATGTCTTGCAGTCACAAATCTGCATGCCAGGGTGTTGCAAAGCACTAGCTCATAACCGAGGTCATATTCAGGAAGAACAGTTTATATGCATCCTCAAATTTCAATCAGAAAATGCACCTGCATACTGAATAGAAAACAACCTTTGGATGTTGTAGCAGAAGTAAAAGTTTCTCAGAGCAGGGAAACTTTCTGTCAGGTATTCACATGCCATAAATCAAAGTAAATGCTTATGTATCTCGAGAAATTAAAATAATTCATTTATTTTTATGTAAATCCACGAGCTGTCTCTTCCTCATTCTGTCTACTGCTCCCTTTGATGTTTTTTTTCAATGTAATTTCTAAGGAGGAGGATGGTGGGATCAGTACAAAGCCACCTCTACATCTGCCACTACACCCCTGCACTGCACGTTCAGTGTTGTCCTCTGTCCGCCAACACAGTGATTTTTAATACGGTTACATGAGCACAGCTTTCTTAAAGGGTAATGTCAGATAAAGAGAAAGAGAGATCAACAACCTGGCAGAGATACAATTCTCCCTCTTCAGCTAATTAGAATTCCTCCATCACTCAGTGTCTGTGCTTTGCCCGGGAAATGCAAGTTTGGCTGAAAATGTGTCACTGAAATGTTGTTGGGCCATTCAGCAGTGACACTTAAATGTTACATTTTTATTGTTGAAACGCATTCATTATTGCTTAATGGATGGCTAAATACCAAATGTGTTTATCAGTTCATATTACTGTAAATTTGACAATATGCAAAAAACAAAATGGCAAATTTACTGATACAAATGATGAAGATTGTATCAAGAATCCTAAGACTGAGGTGAGTGTTTGATCACACCAAGTGACCTTCATAAGCAGATTGAACTGAACTGATGTTTTTTATCTTAACTTCTTGTCCACGTTCATGTTCATTTTGGTCAACATTTATAGTGTATATAGTATGAAGCACAAACAAAAAATGAAACTGTAGGTCTATCTAAATTGTAACCCAGTTTATTAACCTGAATGTCTGTAGGTCTACTCGCTTTGTGACTGACGCACTAACGTCTGTCTTACTGACAGACTGACAAGGCGAAACAGAACTAAGCAGGGGATTAATAACTCATTTACCTTCGTAATAGGTGACTAGTTTGCTGCCTGACTCACTAATTTAAAAAAATGACTTACTGGGAGTTGGTCACATTTATTAACCAAGAAACTTACCAAGTTGAATCCTGACTGTTATCTGTCTTATTAACTGATTAAACCAACTGGCCGGCTGACGACCCTGCTTACTTGCTGTCAGAATGACGCTCTGTCTCCGGAGCTGTCAGTCAAGATAAGTGGCTTATTTGTGTATTTACTACGCCCTGTGGGTTGACATATTCAACCAGCCTCTAATGGCAACAGGCCTGAGGCAAAGATGTTAGCAAAAATATCCACAACCCAACTATAATACCCTTCTACTGCACTGCTGAAATGAGACAAGTATGGCATAATTCTTTTAACAGACACACACACACACACGCACAAGATGTACAATCACCCGCACCATCGCTCCCTCAAACATACCTGTCCTCACAGTCTCCCTTAAAGATATTCTATCTCTTGCCCTTTATCTTCTTATGCTCATTTTCTGCTCCTCTTCTTCCCCGATCCCCCTACCCTCCCTGTCGTTAAAGAGTGGTGTGTGGTACAGGATGGTAATTAAAGTCCGCAGTGATTGGAAATATATCCGCACACCATATCATTTTAATGCCAGGGCCCTAATATACCAAGATACTGGCTGTAATTGGATTTTGATTGGTTACTAATGAAGATGCACTTCCTGGGAGACAGACGTGACAAGTCATCTGTTTTATTCTAGCATCCCAGAGTGTGTGCGCGGACGTTTACACACATAAGAAAGATGCATGCAGAGCAGCACAGATATCAATATGCTGGTACTTACAGATGCTCAAACACGCACACACAGACATGGAAAGACAAAAGTCACATACCATACGTAGACACAGACATGTGAACATGTGTGAGTGGACACCAAATCATGAAGAAAATGTGATTTGTCATTCCGAAATAATCACCTAATAGAGTCTAGAAACCAGCTCATCATCCCTCCATGACCTGCTGGCTATGATCAACAGCTGTCAAAACACATTGTCCATCACAGGTTGGTGTGCATGCAGCTGCATGACCGTAGTCCCCATGCTGACCCGTGTCCGCCACATAATGCTGGAATAAGGTGGCTTGGTCTGGTAAATCATGCGGATGGTTGAGTGTGTGTGCGTCATATACCTGGGGAAGAGATGGCACCAGGATGTCTGTGAAGATTCACTGAACAGCATTTTTTGGGATGGCACCGGGAGGCACTACAATCTAATCCAATCCAATTCAATCCAGTTCCCTGGAGGCGCCACCTCTGCAACTTACACGACTTGCTGGTGATGTGTTGGTGCCAGACACCAGAGGATGCCTACATAGGTCTTCTGGAGTCAATGCCTCAATGGGTCAGATCTGTTTTGGCAGCAGCATGTGATCTACGCAGTGTTAGGCCAGTGGTTTTAATGTTATGGTTTATCAGGATTCAGAAATCTGACACGTGACTGACAGAAAGTTGTTTTTAAAGTATCACAAATGTGTTTTCAATAATAATTATCTGACATTTCTTGCACGTGTGCATTTAATATTAGGCCGGCTTAAATGTCTGAATTCTAAACATGCAGATCGACCATGTGGTGCAAATATTGTCCTTCTTTATTGCATTGATTGTATGCCAGTACAGCAGATATGAAAACAGATTAGTCCACCCACTCTGTACAGGCTGAGATATGCTGCTGATTTGCCTGCACACTTTTTCTTTTACAAAAATACAGATACTGTGTGTTTTACTACCTGGACAAAATCCCAGCAAGCCAACAGTGGAACATAAAACGTACTGCTCCTCTGTAGTTCTGTGCTGTTAGCTTTAGATGTGATTCAGCACAGTTGTGTTTCATTGCCATGAGCTGTTCTCCAGGCAGGTTGTGGCTTAAAGAATTCACTCATAATTCGGTTGAAACCTGCTGCAATGCCAGATGTAGCAGGTGGGTGCTGTCCACAAACTAAGTTTAGAAATTTACTGGAGAACATTTTGTCAGTCACATAAATGTTCAGTTTTTAGATACTTCATTGTGATTGTGTTGAATTAAAACATCTGTAATCTCTAAAGTTTGATGTGTTAAACCTCTTTAGATTCATCCTGACAAAGTCGCTGAAGATGCAAATTTATAGTCCGTCTATATCTTCTCTGCCCCTGTTGCATCCTACTGCTAATGCAAAATTAGCCAATTATCTTTGTCTTAACAGGAATTTTAAATGTGTGTAAACAAATCTTCCTGTTTGCTCCTTAATAAATTGCTTTTGTGTGTGGGCGTGCATGACTACGTCTGCACGTGTGTGTGTGGATTTAAACGCGTCTCTCCTGACATCTCATTAAGCATTCATTAAGAAGCCGGAATATCTTCCTAATGCATCAGTTACAAGAATAAATTGGAAGTGCCGTTCAGATTAGGCTAAAAACATCCCTTTCTGCCACATCATCTATCTCCTTCCTCACACACACACACACACACACACACACACACATGCAAATAAACTAATTTTATCCCTCCCTCTCTCTTTAAGACTGTCTTGTGCTATTCATCCCAACCACACAGAATATCCCCTCTGCTCCCTGATTACCCTCAATCTTTTTTCTACCTCCCTCTTCTCCTCCTTCCCGTCCCTCCATCCCCCCTCTCTTTAAAGCTAAAACTCGTCTTGTGCTCTGTGCATGTCTTTAATCAAACATCTCATTTAGCAGAGCTAAAAGGAGGTTAGATGCTGATATGAAATTTGCTTTCTCCCCTTCTGTCCTCTCCTCTTACTTCCTCCCACTAATTCATCTTTCAGCTCCTCCTCATCCCTTTCTTCTGTCCTCTTTTAAATTTCTCTTATCAAATATCAACCTCATGTTATGAATCTTGAGTTTTCTGCTTCCTTTTTCTACTATTATCTTCCTGTCCTTCCTTTTTCTCTTATGATTCTTTACATTTTTTAGCCTATCCAACCTCTTCTCGTTCTTGTCTTAGATCTTCTTTTATGCTATTTCGACCCCATTTCTCCTCTAACTCCTTATCCACTCATATCTTAAATGTCCTCAGAGCTATAATATGTAGACTGTGTGTAAATGTATGTCATTTTTGGTTGGTACATCTCCTCAGATATGGAAGTCTTTGTCTTTGGCTGACAGTGTCAGATCGTAGGAGGTTGTATGTTTTTGTTAATGTGTTTTTTATGCACGTATGGTGCCACATAAGGACAATAATCTGTTTACGCATCTGTGCCTCAGAAGGCCACTAATGATTTCCCACCAGGCCTGCACACACACACACACACACACGATCAGACGGTCTGGTTGTGCACAAACGCTTGAGCTAATCTCTCTTGAATTTGAGATGTACAGGATATGCTTTGCAGTGGCCTCTTGAGGTTGTGTAAATAATTACCATCTTTCACAACTGTGAGAACTTGTGTGAACTTGGAAGCTGCAGTTAGGTCAATTTAGCTGCTGGCCTGGATCTTTTTATCACATCCCATGATCCTTATCAGCAGGCGAACTGCACATTTTTTTCCAGAGCACTTTAGTGATTTCATGGACATGTGATAGGATCATTCGATATGGTCCAAATCACCAGATTGCTGCAGCGTCTGTAGCTTCTTAATGACTTGTCAGGTGAGATTGTTCTGTCAACATGTACTGTATATAGAATGAAACTATATGTAGATATACTGTATTGTATGAGTGTGTGTATGTTGAAAGCATGTGCTATGTTGCTGTAGCAAAGGAATGAGCAGCTTTTCTTTTTTTTGTAGCTTGGTAGAAATCCTTGTTAAAAGGACTTTAGACCATGAAGTACTAAAACCCTCCTTTGGAACCAATACTAATGAATTTCTTTGAAATGACATGTGGCACTAAAAGTCTCGCACTCAAGCCAATACTAATTTTCAAGAAGCATTTAGACCTTTGCGCACTATAACTCTGTAATGAAATCAATGACAGCCGACTTCAATTAACTTTGAGGAAAGCAGGTCTCCTTCTGAATTCACAAAGAAAAAAAAATCTGATATGTTGTCATGTCTGCCAATTTTAGAAAGAATACTGAATGAACACCATCATTAGAAATGATTCACTTTTTCCTTTGAAGTTTGAAAATGACTGAGGTAAAAGTGAAATGACTCTGGTCCTGTCACCACTGCTAATGACAGTCGTTTCAGCTGGATGGCTGCTCCTGTGGCCGGGGAAGGCCAATGTCACACTTTAAAGGTGAAGCATATACTAAGGCAAATACATGCTACACTATATTAAACTGAGAGCTGGAAGCTGTAGACAATTAGGATAAAAGGGGGGAAGGAGAAACTGAAGAAGGACGATTAAGAAAAGAGGTAGATGGGAGATAAAATAAAACCAAATGGAAAGTGCAGCGTGGGCAGATTGATGAGGAATGAAAACAGATGATGTGATAAATGATGAGCAGAGAAGACTGTCACAATCAAATCAAACTGATTTATATAGCACTTTAAAAACAACATCCTGTTGAATTAAGTACTTCACATAGAGATAAATAACAAATCAAAACGGTGAAACAGTCAAAAGTAAGGTAAGAGCAATTAGGTTTGGTGACAAGAAAAAGATCAAATAAAATATGGGAGATATTAAAACAAGAGACAACTGGAATATTGTCCCTTAGTGAAGCCTGTAACACCACCTGGAAGTCGTGGGCTTGATTTTGACTTTCATTTTCTGATTTCCTACTTTTGAATGATTGAAGTTTAATCTAATCTACTCTGAGAAAAAAGAGAAGTGGAGAGTTAGGAAAATGCAGAAGAGGAGAGAGGATGAGAAAAGGGGGCAGGGAGGAGACGAGTGGACGAGTGACATTAGCATTTGTATTACCTGCTTTCCATTATCCTCCCAGTAGCATTTCACTCGCCTCTGTTAAAATCTGCACATTATTGTGGATTTGCAGCATTGTTATTACCGGAGATGGGGAACGTTTTCAACCCCTCTATTAGAAACTGATATCTGGTATCCTGCATAAACAACACACACACACACACACACACACACACACACACACACACAAGTTTGAAGTAGTGCAAGGATCAAGTCCAAACGAAAATATCAGGTTTAATTTGAGTCTGGATGAGGAATTCAGAAAGCTATTAAACTTCTGATGACTTATTTTAGACACACACAATTTGGGAACACAAATGTGTGCACATGCCACAAACATTACAGAGAAATACACACATGTATCTACAGTGAAAACACACACACACACAGACACACAGCATGCATACGCAGTTCTAAACCTCAGAGCTTTTTAGCATTGAAGCACTGATCTGTTTTTAGCCTGAAGAACTCGCTGCAGTAGGTATTTAGCTGCCTCACACTCACAATAAGAACTCATTATGCTTAGGACCACAGGCTGTGTGCGTGCATGTCAAAGTGAGTGTGTGTGAGCGTGTGTTTTGCCTGTGCGAGAAGTCATCACACTGCTTTAATTAGAGGCAGCTCTCTATGCGCTTTAGGAGGTTACGAGAGAGCGAGAGAAAGACGGAATAAGACACTAGGCTTTCATATACACGTTCATTCACACACAGGATACACAAAGGCATGCGTGCTATCACATGGGGTTCCGCGTGTGTATTTTGATTGACAGACAGCCATAGACTAGCACAGACACACAAACATAAATAGCAGCCCATGTATGAACCCTGCTTATTTTTAAATGTGCAGAACTTGTGTTGTTGTGTCTTAGTGTCTTAGTGCCCTCTAGTTGTGTTAAAAGATTTTTTACTCTCTAATGATTATGCCACATGAAGCACAACAAGCTGTGGAGTGTACTTTAAATGTAAAGCATTTTTCTTTGAGTTGTGGGTCACCATATTACAGGATCTAAAACTGTCAAAATAAGAATAAACAGTGGATTTGCTTGAATAAAATTCATATTACACCAATACACACTAATATATTTCTATATCTCACTCAAGATCTATGTGGATTTGATGTTTTGTCATAGTATTTCTCCTATTTATTTCACTTTAAACTACAGTACGTGATCATTCAAAGGTCAGGAATCTGCAATTTGTTTGTTGCTTTTAGGTTACTTTAAATCTGTCTGGATAACTCCATCAAAAACAGTTAATTTATATGTAAATGTCTCCACGTCTTTCCCGACAAACCAGAATATATCTGCAGGTACCTCAATGAAAATGAAACCAATCTTCCAAAAAATAATTTCAAAATGTTGAACAGTCACTTGTTGTGTCTCCAAAATGGACAGAAAAAGGTTCTGCTTTCAACTCTAAAATACCAACCAACACTATGTCAATTTAAATCTTTCAAGCTGAATAGTCTGGATCATCATTAGGCACAGTTTGCATTGGTTGAACATGTTCCCCACCATTTTAAAAACAACAGACTTCAGCATTTATGTTCATGTCTTATTAGATTTATTACAAATTATCTTCTATTACCCCATAGGCTCAATGTTATTTACAGTATCCAGTATTTGTACAGTACTACAAGTAGGCAATAAAAGCATTTACTGTGTGCGGAGCGAATGAAGCATATCCTTCATTGAAATTCTATTTTCAAAGCTGTCCATTTTCTGGGTGTCACGTTTCCATTAAAATTAGCATAAACTCTGCTTAAACTCTTCTTTTACCAATGAAATGAAACTCTGATTATGATACCAAACATTGTGTTGAGTCATTTTTAAATATAACAGTTAATGAGGATGCTGCATTTACCATTCAATTACTAAACATTTCCCATTGTCACCTATTTAATTTTCTACCATCCATAAAAAAGGCAAAAATCCTATTTAACATTGCTTAATCACACATACATGCATTTGTCATTGTCACTGGCTCAGGGTAAGATCCCAGCTTTAAAACTGAACTGCTGACTTTGAGCAAAATAGTTTGCTATATATGATTTATTTTTTAAGGTTTTTATCCTATTTACAAATGTGCAGTTTCCCTACACTAAAGTCCTACCTAACTCCACTGTTAGCGTAGAGAGGCTTGATACTGATAGACGCCATATCTTTGACACATGTCACCAACTGCTTCCTTTCACGTTAATGCTGTCCCATTGACTATGACCAACTATTGTTAATACCAGCAACCAGGACAACAGTCTGGCCCAGCTTCCAACCCACCGACACAACTGTTTAAGAGGTTCAAACCCGGTACACCCTGCACAGGTTGACAGTGTATCTCAGGACTGACATATATAGACACATACAACTATTCACACAATTCAGTCACCAATTAACATAACCTAATTGTATGTCTTTAGATTGTGGGAGGATACCAGAGTACCCTGAGACATCCTATAAAAGTAAATATAATAAAGGGACAACATGCAAACTCCACAGCCCCTGCCTCTCAGCTTGGTTTTGAATTAGTGATCTTCTTGCTGTGAGGTGGCAGTGCTAACCACTCTGCTGCCTGATTAGGTGAAAATGGCTATTTAAAGTCTAGTAACTGGGCCAAGAAACATGTCAAGTGAAACACTAAACCTCGAGCAATCATAGCACGTCTTTGTAACACACAGGATAAAACTATCTTGCTTGATGATTTTCATTACAGAAGCTGTCAGTCTGTTGTTTTATTTCCATTATTGTCCTAATATCATTATCAATCTGATCTTGGGACAACACTGGTTCTTTCAGTGCACTAGGACAGCGATGTACTCTTTAGACTCTTTACGTGCAGTGACAAAGTTCTGAACACCCTACACTTTTTGCTTGTCTGAATTTTTCATTCTTTTGTTTTGCAAATAAATAACAGACTGTTCATATGATGACTAACTAGGGCAATAGTTAGTTCTTAGTTCCCCAGGGCAAGTCAGCAAGTCCTCGAGGAAGGAAAATATTGCTGGAGTGTGCAATATTATAATACATAAGATGTAACTCATTAGTTATTCCATCTGCTGTACATCTCTTCACAAGCTGGGGAGATACTATTCTCCTCTCCTCCTACATCCTCATCTATCATGAGAGATTTGTAATACTTATAGTTTCCCTGAAGTTTTGGCCATTAAACTGCTTCCAGTGTATGAAGAAGCAATTTGTTTTACTCGACAATATCAAAGACATTAAACAATGTAAACACACTATCAATTCTCCCCCTGCAGTTGCTCCCTTACGCTGATCATAAAAAGTAACACAATCAACCTGGATGGTCAAACAACAGTTAAAAAATGGGGACGTGAACTCTGTGACAACTATTGGATTGTTCTGAATATGTCTTAATCACTCTCTATCATTCTCATATTGACCAGAGTGCCCATTAGGTCCCTCTCCTTTGTTCTGCCCACATCATTATCTGCCCATTATGCAAGATTTCCCCCCAATATCGATTCAAGGCTCCATAAGGTAGATGTTTTTCTGCTGGACAAGCCACTTTTTCCTTTAAAATGTGTTTGAGTTCTTAAGAATCAAGGTTGCAAAATGATAATGATTATGCAAGATGAGCTCTCCCATTGTGACCCATTAAAACTGAAAACAGTGTTATCTCTTCATCAGTAAAGGCACAGAAATGGCCCCTTTCTTGAAGAATGAAAGAGATAAATTGAAAGTGGAAGTTAGATATCTGCCCCTTACGCAGCACTGACAGCTACTTTTACACAATGACTGATGGCACAGAATTAAACGTAATTAAGATACTTCATAAATAATGGCTAAAACTGAACCCAGTAAGTCCTGATTTGGTGATAGTGATGTGAAAATCTACATGTTGACGTCTCAAAATCAGCAAGAGGAGATTTGGTCCGGTAGAACATGTCTTCTCAGATATATCGGCTGCACAAAACAATTGTTTTAGCAGCATTTCATTGCCTATAATACATGTATGCATTAGGCACTATGGATCTGTACCCGCTCTAATATAACCATGCATTTACAACCAAATCACCGAATCAAACTAGGTTGTGTTGAAAAGACTCATCAGACATCATCAGCTAATCTGGTATAAAAGCCATCTGAAAATGTCTGTCCACCAACAAACAAAACCAATTACCCAGTTCTATTTCAGAAACTGAAGGTTGAGATTTAGTGTTAATCTCCCTGCGTCAGGAAATATTGACACTCTTGAGTTCACTTTCAAACTTCTCCTGGTTTTGTTCCTCCCACATCGTCAACTGGTCATTACGAAGCAAAGACCTGAGGTACTCTTTTCCGGGTGGATGTCGTCCCTAATCGTGCAGATATTGAGCACAATGGGAGGCTAACATTTTCCTCTCTGTTCCTCCCACATCATCAGTTAGTCATTATGAAGGCTGAGTCATTAGTACGCAGACAGATCGTTAATGCAGAGACAGATCATTAAGAGAGCCTGGCTCTTTGTCCTTATTGAACAGGAAAGTATTATTTTCACACCTAAGTGTTATTCATCTTTGTGACAGTGAATGGAAGAATGGAGCTGGATTTATGGACAGAGATACTGAAAAGCTGCTGTTGTCACCTCTCTGTGTCTGTTAAGGTGATTATTAAGCCTGGTGATGTGCTGATATTGGCGAAAGACTAGCATTTACATTAGGTTCAGCAGTGATTAGGTGAGGGATGTTGACCCTCCCCCCACACACACATTAGATTATCCCTCAAAAGTGTTTTTATTTGTCCAGTCCCATTAAAGCCGTAACTGTGTGTGTGTATGATTCAGAAACTGAAGCGCAAATACAGTTTTCCCTCAAATCAAAACCATATTTTCCAGTAGTATGGACTGTTCCCATGTCTCTAAAAGGTATGGACGGAAATCCCTGCAGGCCGTGAACTTTTCCCAGCTGGCTGTATTCGCTGTAATATGAAATGGAATCAATATGGTCGCCATGCAGAAACACATTCAGGCGCTCACTTCAGGTTCATTTCATTCTCCATCCGGTTTGCTCTTTCTCTCTTTAGGAAGGAATAGATAGTGGTGGAGCTGGGGGTGGTGTTGGGGAGGGGTGGGCATACCATGGTCCGTCTTACTTTTTTCCTTTACACACACAACTACACACACACACACACACACACACATTAGAAGCATGCACACTGTGGCCATTCATCCAGATTGTGAGTTGAGTAATGAGTGGTTTTAGTGAAGGGGACAGCTCACCTTCTTACCAACCCTTCTCAAGGAGACTTCTGATCATTGTTGTCAACTACAGCTAAGCACATTAAATGGATAACGCACTGTCCGAATGTGTGTGTGTGTGTGTAATTTGAGAAGAAAAGAATGCGTGCATGTCTAAAATCAGCAGAAGAGTGTAGGTATAGTGCAGATTGTGTTTCTGCATTTCTATATTTGTGTGTGTATGTGTGTGCATGACTACAACCCAACACCTTACATCTGTCTCCCATTATGATTAGGACAGGCCCACTGATAGGGGTGTAATGGACTTTCCTTGTGTGTGTGTGTGTCTGTGTGAATAGAATATTTAGCAGCCAATCAATCACAAGCTGTCAGATGGGTAAGTGTGGGGAACAGTTCCAGCAAAGGTGACACACGTGCAAGCTCCTGCTCACACGCGCACACATATACACCTGTGCGTAAACTTGGAGGGGGGGTCACTTCATCTTTTAAAGTTTAGCATACTGTATATATTGATTGAATATAAATCTACAGTACCGCTAACATTAATTAGAAAATATTAAGATTTGCTCAACGACTCCTCATCTCTAACCACAAAAACAACCCGTAGGATCGTTCAGACTCTAGGACGATGCAGTGGCAGAGTCATGCTTTTTATTCCCACACGTCAACTAGCATCTTCATCTGCCAAGACTTTCTGTAGCATGCTGCTTTACCTGTATAGTCATTATTCACACAAGCACAAGAGGTTGCAGTCAAGAAAAGGTTAAGCAGATGCCATTTTAAGTATCTGTACAAATCACTGATGGTGCCAGTTTTTGATTCCCTTTAGTGAGGTTTTTATTGACTGTTGCTCTTTTGCAGCCTTTTAAAATCTTTACATGGCGAAACAGTGTGTCATGAAAATCAATTTAATATTCACAGACAGTGAAGTGGAAGGAAATAATTAACCTTCTACATGTTCACCACACAAATTCCTAGACGAGCAATGATTTTCTGTTCCTCTGTATACATGGAAGCATAAGATTTTGCTTTGGCGTGTGGTGTATTCCATCACCACATCAAAATAAGTCTAAACTAAAATAAATGTGGTTGAAACTTCCAAAATGACGCCGTGATTCTGTCCTCAAAAGCTTCCATATATGTTTCATGTTATAATACAGTATTTCATGTCATGTGTCTGCAGTGAATTTCATGGGAATAGCACATCATTGTTCAGGTACATGTTTGACATCATTTAACACGGCTCTGAATCTATTATTATTGGTCAGGCTGGTGCTGAACGGATGGCAATGTTAAGGAAAAAACATAAAAATGCAAACAAAAGCACTGGAGTTACCACACTGCACTGACATCCCAGTTCTTTGGTAGCGATACACTTCATTCTCCTTCATCACTACTACATATCCCTCACATCATCCGGATACATTCTCCCATCTGACTCGTAGAGTTGCAGCCGATCCCTCAGTGAAGCCGTAGAGACTTTGAGAAAGGTGATTTAGAGCCTGTAGATGGAAGGAACTGCATTCTCTGCTCCGCTGTCTTGATGCACTCCACTGTTATTTCTTCTCTGTCACACACCAAGACAAAAATCCACACTAAGACTGACAGATACACGTGGAACATGAAGTCTAAGAGAAAAAACACACTGACTCACTGCAGACACATTGACAGATTGATAGAAAGAACTACGTACAAATACTGTACGTAGTCACTGTAAACAAACACAGTCAGCCAGCCTGGGAAAAAGAATCGGGCTGCTGTTTGTTTTACTTTTCATTTTCATTTTGTTGTTACTACACTTGACAAAAGCAAATGTTATTAATGGGAATTGTTTAAGTGCCATTTATTGAGTAACTTTACTATGGAGACTGTTTACATTCTCTAATTATATTGCCTGAGGTTTTGAGGTCAGATGAGAAGGTTAAAATGCCCAAACCAGTCACTAGAGCCGATGTAACATGTTAGATAGGGGTCAAATGTCTTTCTGGCAGCAGCAATTAATGGTTTTATCCAGCAAACGTGAGATAAGTTGATTAAATATGATAACTGCTAGAAAAGTTCCACCCAATAGTATATAAAGTAATCAGACCTAGTGACCTTTGGACCATCTGCAACACTCAGCAATCAAACCACTAATTGGCTGCGCAGTGGTTATGCATCAATATCAGTAGAAATAAATATGTCAAAAACTTTTGTCTTAATGGCTGTTACTGAATCTGTCTGCAGTGACATGTAGCAGAAATAATCAACTGATGAAGCCTGTTGAACTTTGCTATGGATCATGAAGTAGAGCACATCATCCGCTAATCACAGAGCTGGTAGTTTGATCCTCGTGTCATCAGTGTGTCCTGAATTTTCCCATAGGAATCACTAAAGTGGTTTACTTTAAAATTGTATTTAATAGAAACACTCACAATTACACCAGCACAGTCGTCGTGGTCCCAGCTTACACTTAGATTTAGAGGTTTTATACCTTGTTCACAAATACCAAGTGAAAACACACACACACATAAACTCAGAACTGTTTGTTTGGTATTAGCCTAAAGCAGCAAGTAAGGGCAGACAAATGAAAACATGAAAGCAGGTCTCAGTGTGGGTTTGAGTGCGTGTGCACGTGTAGTATTAACTGATTGTGTTCGTGTGTCCGCTTGAAAATATGCGGACGTGTTTCAAGCGCCTCTGTGTAAACAAATGGACATTTTGACCTGAAGATTTGTTTGTAGACAGAATTAAGAAGATTAATCCTGACACAGTAAACCCCAAACTGAAATGAACAGTATACAGTGTATTCAAGTGCTAAAATACATAAACAGCACAAACACACTTCAGTAATATGACACACAATACTAGTAAAATACACATATTCTTTCTGTAAAGAAGAAAGATGTGTAAACAAACATTTATAAAGAACCGAGAGAAATGTAGAATGTTGCCAAATGACAAGATGGTTACCTGAGTCATAATTTTTTATTTCAAAAGGGGATCACATTAGTCATTTTAACACAACAGAACATCAGCTTACTCTCCAACAGTCAGCATCTGTGACCATAACATTAACATGTTGGAACAATGCACAACAATTTAGCTTGAGTCCAAATTGTAAGTGTCCAAGTCATAAATGTGCAAGATTACCAAAAACACATCAATGCTTGGTTCACCAGCTACTGTTCTGAAAGCATCACTGAGATGCTTCACGCCTGATGGGCTGTGGATGCCAGCAGCTGTCTGAAATGAACTCTACAGCAGCAGAGATGCAGAGATGGTAAAATATGTACATGCACCATTTGTGCCAACACGCTGTTATGACCAAAAGTTACATATTGTGTTTAGGACTCTTAGCAGCCATGGTACAGTAATTATGACACAATTAAAGGAAAGAGCTGGGTCACATAGTATTTAGAGTCCTGTCTGGGAGGAAGACAGGGTTGGTGGTTGGGTCACAAACCCAGAACATCCCCACAGGAGACTGACAGTCCAGACCAGTGTGAAGTGTGGGTTTTAACCATATTTAACCATAATTGTTAAACAGTGTTAAAACCTCCTGTAATCTCAGGAAAGTACCCATGTTTTGAGTAACCACAACCCTATAGTGTTTGTGCCCAAACGTCACAAGTTGTTTATCTGCCTAATTTTAACCAAGTTGTTTTTGTTCCTCTGCATATTTAAACCGTCATGATGTCATAATCATAAACAGGTGTCCTATATATTCTGAGATATATGATGAGGCATGACATGAGCTCTTTTGCTCACCTGCCCCTGTGGCTAGTGGTTTTCCAAAGTAACTAGCCCCTCAGCATTTTCACTGGCCACAACTTTGTTTTGGGGAAATTATGTTTTATGTTATTAAAGTTGACAATGATGTGCTGAAATCAATTATGAGGCGTTACATAAAATGTGTAACATTAGAGGTCATTATCAGATATTTAACTCTGAGAAGGTTATGTGCAAAGCTCTTTTTTTTACTAAAACAAGCAGTCTAATAACATTAACTGAAATAATAAAATGTAAAAGGACTGAAATGACAGTAACCTCTAATGCTTTCCGTGACACCTCAGTGAGAATTACCCCTGGATTTGCTCTCAGGAACCCTCCCTCTGAGCCATTGACACAAATCTTTCTCAAGCTCCTTTCATTAAAAATGGCACTTCTCTTAGCTCTGACCTTGGATAAAAGAATTATAGAGAGCACTGCCAAGGGACACCTCTGACCAAACAGTGGCTGGTTCACTGGTTGTGTGAGGTCTGCACACAGGCTCATGTGTCCACATGGAGAGAGCCCCTGCATGAGATTAGTCGTCCAGATGCCCCTCTGTGTCCATTTATACGTTTACACATACGGAACACGTCTGAGTTGTCCTTAATTCTCCCGGTGTTGAGTGTGCTTAATGACCATTGTCAGCTCAGAGCTCACTATGGGTGGTGCTGCAGACAGTACACCACCTCTTAACTCATTTGTCTGATCATCAGAACAGTGCGTAACAACCAGCCATGTCTTCTCTCCCAAAACAAGCTTTGCTTTGTGTAAGATTTTTACCGTACACAACCACTTGAGTGTGTTTGACTGTGGGCATTTACGTTTGAGGACTTGTTGACTGTGCTGACTTTGTTTGGGTTTAGTGTAACTAAGCAAAGGTTTTACAAAGAAGGAAAAACGCAATGGCAGTGTCTCGATCTAACAAGGGCAAAGATCAAACGTGTACTGATTATTAATTTCCTGTATTTTAATACATTCCCACTGGAAAAACTGACTGAAGTTTGTAACAGTGTGTTGCAAGAACTGGATACAGAATGATAAATCCGATAATAAATTGAATTCTTTGGAGTTTTATGTAACAAATCTACAGTTTCTCATCAAAATGCGTTGTGTGTATCACTGAGCTGCATTTACCACCTCATTACACATTTACATGTAAGACATTTGGCTTAATTGAAAATGAGTGTTTATGCATTTCCTTACTAGCAGTCTTCTTCTATTCCTTCTATACGCACAGAGTCACATTGTGAACAAGCATTTGACATTTGATTTTGAACTATTAAGGACCAATAGTTTTCTTAAACCGATGGTTAACATGGACCAGAAGTGGTTTGAAACTTTTCTGTTAGCAGTTAATCTGTCTAAAACTTTTACATTATAACAACAACAACATTATAAAAAAGAGAAACAAAAGTGTCAACAAACAAGCTAAAAATAGGGTCTTTGCCCATGAGGAGTGCTATGTGGACTACTATCAACTGGATCTCCTAAATCAACTCAAATAAAATCCCAGTGGACTGAACTATTGGTACATACACATACATACACATAAAATCCCTGTACAACACAAACAGAGCCAGTGATGATCTGCTGTCAAATATGAGCAAAACAATCCATAGACAAATATTTGTTGTGACAGGGGACACAAACCAAATGCTAATTTACAGACACCACAGAGGATTAAATCTGTGAACAACAGTTAGATTGACTGGAAGGTTAGTTTAGAAAAATCACTGTAAAAACTAGTCAAAGAAAGAAACAAATAACAGCAAAACAGAATAAAAAGCAAGTAATGGAAAGCAAATAACCCCAGAACAGGAAGAAATGTTCCAAACGTAGCATGAAATGTGTCCATGTGTGCGTGCGTGAGGTGATGTCTGGGTGAAAAGTGCATCGAAGAGATTTCATACACAATTTATGGTATAAATCTGACAACACACTGAGTTTGACCTCCATCAAACATAGATACGCACACATACACACAAATGTGACATTAATTTCCTGTCGGCTAAGCCCATCCCGCGTCGTCACACATGGTGCAGACGTGTAGCCCAGTTAGATGTCCTGACTGTGGAGGATTTTCCTTGTCGCTCAATAACCTCATCTGAACATTTGGTTCTCATAATGTAAATACAGGAGTACAAAAACAAACTCCTGCTGCATCACTCTCAAAATAGCTATCTCATTATTCCTGGGTCCCAGTGGAAATAAAATAAAAAGCTGTGGAAGTTTGCCCCCTAAATGTCTGCACATGTGAGTCGCCATAAGGACATTAATTGTCCTTATGGCAAAATGATTACTGAGTTGAGTTTATGTTCAAATTACTCACTTCTCACGATGTAGTTGATGGTATAGTGTTTCCCACTTTGTTGTGTTATCTAAACGCCTAGTGGAAGTTATCATACTCTATACTACAGAATCCCCACAGTGGAATGTATAGAATAGCATTCAGCTAACAGTCAGTAACATAACAGAACCTCCATGCATTGGAAGGATAATGTAGATTTAATATTATTTAAAGTACTCTAGACTACACTGCCAACTCTAGATACTCTAGAGTACGGGCATCTAAAATTGTTGAGGGTATTATGGTGCAGGCCAAATACGTTCAAACAATAAAGCGTCCAGTCTGAGAAAAGAGTCCAGTCACCACAAAGGTGGTGTGACTCGTTGTAGTGTAGTGGTATGTTGAGTGGTTGTAAGCGTTTTGTGATGTTATTATGCGTTTGATATTTGACTTTTAATCAAACTGTTTGTTCTGTAGGCAAACCTGTTTATCTGATCTTTCAGTAAGATGCACATATGAGACTCACTATAATGTCATTAACAATATTTATCATTAGGATTCACAGCCTTTGGTTAATGTTGTGGAGAAAAAGATGTAGGCTGTATGAAATAAACTAGCTCCAAAAAAAATGTTAATTGTCTAAGACTTGCTTAAGACTTGAAACATTGCTATAAAATTTTTGAATTTTCTTTTTGTCTGCAGACAATTTCAATCTCATTTGTTGAAGTGAAGTTTAAAATAAAATGATAGTTTTTTGTAAAATAATATGTGCTCTTCTTGTTTATCGTAACTGAATCCTGCTCTCATTACTTTAGAAAGAACGCATCTCTCTAAAGAGCAAAACATTTAAATTTACTGTTCAACTTTATTTTAAAATGTAAAGCTCACACAATACGTAGTACATGGCCATGAATGAACAGTAACACAGCCAATGGAAACTGTTCGGCTTTTATCAAAAGCTGCTCAAATGTGCATTCAAAACACCCAACTTGCTACAATTTAATTTGCAACTGAGAGGTGTCTGATAGCACGTATTCAAAACACTTTCCGGATTTTTCTTAATCTCGCTTGATAAATGAGCTGTGCTCTGAGGAAAGAGCACTTTCTGAGCACCCATAAGCCCTCTAAACAGATTACAAAGACTTATGGGTAAATAGCAGCAGCGGGGGTGAAAAAAAAAAGTGAACATCCTTTTTAATAGAGCTTCCTGGAAGCTGAGTGCAGTAATGTGACATAACTGTTTCTCTTCCCGTCACTTGCTGATGAGAAATAAATGAATGAGATTAAGGTTTTAATGCTGTGTGTGTCTGTGTGTGTATAAAAGTGTTAGAGGGAAAATAGACAGAGCGATGGTTTGATACAGCCGCAAGACGTTCAATCTGCTTTCTTTTCAAACTGGTTTAAGTAGTGTGGTTGCTAAGGTCCGCGCTGTGTGTGGCTTTGTCTGGTAAGTGGGGGTCATCTCAGTTTCTTCTGAAGATATTAATAGACATGTTTGTAGACACACATATCAATAAAATCTATTTTCTTCTCTTTTGAATGAGTTACTGGCCAATGTAACTTTTCTTCGTAACTGGAGACCTGAATTGAGGCTAACCTTTGACAAACTGTCTCAGACTAACTTTGGACTTAAAGGACCTTAAAGCCTCTAAAACAAGCCCTAGGTGGATAAACGGGTTGTGTGTTGTAGGTGGTGGAGTGCAAAAGTGTTGCTCAAGTAATAGACAAGGATCTAAATAATCAATAAAGACACATTTCCCTAAAATTTAGTTAGGAAATGGCAAATTGGCAATAGAGGCCCGTAGAGTTTTCCCTGACTTTTATTTATACTTATTTACATTTTTCAATTTGATGCATTTAACCAAAATGACTTAAAAGTTGAAGTACAAAACAAGCAAACAGCCAAGTTAAGAGATGCTGAAAACAAAGCAAAACCATGAAGGGAAATGTTTTAGCTTCATCAGATGTGAGTGCCAGGTAGAACAGGATAGATTATTTTTGTGTTATTATTATTTACAAGTTGGCTCTGTAATTACCTCAAACCACCTTTGATGGTAACTAGTGTGTTCAGCGCAGCAAATACAGAAAAGGTCCACCAAAGATTAAAAAACATAAATACACATACACACACATCTTAAGTGAAAGTTTTGTTACATACAGAAAATCCCAATCAGGAACATACATACAAAGAAATGTACAGATGCACACTGACACACACAGCATATGACAACTGCACTTCTTTACTCTGGAGGGATGTGTATCCAAACATAAAAGCAGAGAAATTCATATTGGCTTCTCAAAGTGTCTCTGTTCTCCTTTGGGTGAATAAACATTAGCACTGCAGTGATTCTCTGTAATATCATAATGTACTGTGTGTCAGTCTGCAGTTTCCTCTGTTAAAACAAGCTCCCATTTACAGTTGTGGATGTAACCTCTTGTTTCAGCTGGTTGGTTAGAGTGGAAAGATAATTATTTTCAACAGTAACTTACACACTGTTAGTGTTTGATGCCTCAGAAGGATTTTTTTTTTGAGTCTCATGCAACAGCTATCCTTATTCCCATAAGTTGCATATTGTAGTATTCAGCATTCACTTAGATGAGAATTTTGATTCTGAAAAAGAACAAGATACATGGAGTGAAATTCATTAAGTGGCTGTTTCCTTGTGAGTACTTATTGGATTCTTGTATAGCACAATATAATAACACATACACTGTCTTTAGGGTTCTTATCTTTTGCTTTTGTAGATCATGGTTTATTTTCCTATTTCATGTTTTGTTCCACTGGTTTCATTTTAAAGAGGGTAGAAAAAGAACAATAGCTGCCTTTCTGACAGTTCTGCAGATTATAGATGTTACAGACGCAACGACAGGAACTAATCAACACCCGATGTACCTGATGTAGAGGATTAAATTCAGGTGTGACATTGTTTTAGTTTACCATATGTGGCGGTTATCAAGGGACTTTAAATCTGGCTTTAGACTATGTAGACAAGTGTGCAAGTGTCTCATTCCTGTAAAAATAAACTCACAATAGTATGTAGTGACATTACGTTCAAACACATTGTGTGCTGTTTTAGGCTGTACCTGTCCTTAAGTAGAAACAAATCAAAAAGTTCACATCAAACTGTGCAAAATCCCGAACGTATTCATTAGTGCAACATTTCAGCCTGCGGGGTTTTTATCAAGGTAACATTATTATAAACAATAGACTTATATAAAGAGAAAAACATGATCCACATCAGTCCCTCTATCAGTTTACCTCATGACCCGTCGCCTCTTATAAGACGCACTACAATTCTTGTCTTGCTCCAAAACAAAAACTACCCTCCTCTCCTCGTTGGCTGTTCTACCAAGTTTCACCTACTGTATTCCTGTAGCGATGATGTGCTGATGAATCCCTGACAAATATTGGTTGGTCAGCCTACACCCTGTTGCATCTACTTTTTCACAAACCGAGAGAATACTCCTGCACGCTGGGCCTTCATCAGCTACCATCTGTTCACAATGAGCAACACTAAGACCTTTTTGCTCTGTGGTTCTCTCCCTGGGTTTGGGTCTCAGTCATCTGGACTGCCGCTGCAGTGCAAGGCTGCTCTTGGCCTTGCTCGACACGTAGCCCCCTGAATGTGGTCACTGTTGCACAGCCACATCTGCTCTTTGATAATTAGGATATTTTGCTTTGGTGATTGTCTGGCAAACAATCCCCTTAAAAAAGTCTTTCCTTCCAGTTTAACAGTTAAATATTCACTCTTCTACATTATAGAATTAAACATCCTAATACAGTGACCCATATCAACTGGCAGCTATTGAAATACCCCTGAAGGGCATGGTAGTCCAGCAGTGATTTGAATTTGGCCTGGGGCTTTTGATGCATGACCTAGCCTCCCCTCTCTCCGTGTTTCCTGTCACTCTCAGCTGTCAAACTGTCTAATAAAGGCCAAATATCCAAAACATTTCTACACTTACTTTGCAACAGGAGTCACACTGAAAGGCTTAAATATATAAAAAACATTCCAACATATCCTCACACTGAGAGAATGACTTACTGAAATTACAAAAACAGATTTTTGCAAAAACAGACTAATAGCTCATCATCCCTGCAGCCAGTGCTACAGTTCAATCAATGTGATGCTTGATCATTGTTTCTTGAAATGGCACGTTCAGCAGTCCAGAACCTGTCCAGAACCAAGTGAGAGATTAATCAGTAGTAACTGTGCAGTGGCTTTAGACAACGCGTGAAATAATCCATAGTAAGAGAATGGCAGTACATGTGTTTGTTGTCATAGGTCTGAATACAAATTTGACGGCAGCATGTGTAGAAGGGATTTTTTTTGGTGGTTAAATCTTATTGAACTATTGAGCTACTATGAGGTACCACGGGCAGCTGGTGCTTCTGTTGCTGTACTAGATAATAATTTCTTTCCCATTTCTGCACATTTCTTACTGTCTCTCTTATTGCAAATAAATTGGTGCTTCTGCAGTTGCATTAAGTGGAAATTTAAAAGGTGATTTAAGAATGAATTGCAAAAACAGACATTTCTTTACATGGAAATGTCATGGATTATTATTATGACATTGATTCAGGGCAGGCACTGAGATCAAGAACCTATAAACTAAACAGCTATGGCCTTAAACACAGAGCACTTCTCGCATGTGCTGGGCCTGTCTGTCACACAGAGTTTAAACAACTGAGGCTGTAATATCAACGGAGTGATGTAATCAGTACAGCGATGCGATCCACTTTGTTTCTGCGGGTAACTCACTTAGAGACACATTATGCTGGGTGGATGAATGGAGGGATGGATGTAGGGGTGAATGGATGGAAGAGAGGAGGACATGATGAAAGAAAGAAAAAAGTGACAGGTTTGGGAGTGAGAGCGACAGAGAGAGTATGGCAATTGGATGAAGGAGGAGAAATGAGGGAAAAGTGGTCAAAGAGAAAAAGAGAATGAAAAGTGAGAGGACATGGAGGAGTTGCAAAGAGGAGATGAAGCGAGAAGAAAGATGAACTGAGGAAGATAAGATGAAATACTTTGCAGGAAGTTGGTGAACTAGAGAAGAGGTCAGAGATGGGAGTGTTTTAGCGAACAGAGAGTGAAGAACCCAGTCAAAGAACACAACAGAGGAACGAACAAGTGGCTTAGAAAACTTGACAGCGATACAATGAGAGTGATATTAGATAAACTAATTACAACAGACCCTCCTTTTCCTGCACTCTCACTGCCTCTATATCCATCTATCTCTTCTGCCGGTCATTGGCTCATTCTCTCCGACTTTCCCGGAATAAAAGCGTGATGTTTTCCCGCCGATGGTGAGCGGCTCCGCTTCCCGCAGGCTCTTTAAACTGAAATCGGATACGTGTACATCCAATCGGAAAGCTTTTAACTAGCAGAGCTATGGGTTGCCAGGTGGGTAAAGTATTTAGCAGCCAGGGTATTCTGTGTGTGTGTGTGTTGTGGAGTGTGTGCACATGTCAGTGAGTGAGGAGTAAAGCATTTAGTGGTGAGGGCACTCACTGGAACTCTTGAGTTAGTGTGTGTCGTGTGTTAGTGTGTTCTGCTTGAGTAAATTCAAGTGTTTATGTGTTTATGTGTCTGTAGGAAACTAATATTGGGAGTTTTTGTCCTGAGTTCATGGATCTAAGAACAGAATGTGTCTTGTCGTTGTGGAGGGACGTTTAAAGACAAAGTTCACATTTGACATTTCAGATTTGATCTTACAGTACTTTATCTCTTTATAAAACAGACTTGACATATATTACATTAATTATATTGTTTTAACAGTTATTGCTAGTCATGAACATTTCTGCATATTTTCACATCTTGCTCCTTTTAACTAAACGAATAAAATAACAAATGAAAAGCAACTCAAACATGAGAAATCATAAAAATACAACTGAGAAGTCATTAAAAGTTTCTAATGCACCTTTGACTCCTTAACCCCCCCCCCCCCCTTTTTTTTTTTCTACTTTTTCTTCTGCAAATTTTCCTATGGCCTATAAGATGAACATTGCATATTTTCCATTTATTTATTTTTCTATTTGCACATAACACACTTTTGGAAATGGTATAATACTGTATTGATGACTAGTCTTGGTATTGGATCTGAACCTGATTATGTGATATCGACTACCATCCTGGCACAAAGACCATATAAAGAGTGCTCAGTGTTACTCATGATCTTTAATAAATATTATTTGTGTGTGGTAATTTGATGTGCATAGTTTGGTTTTTACATTTTTACCAGGACATAGAACCTGAGCATTTTTTAATTTCATTTCTCTAATGAAAAGTATTGCATTATCTTCATGCTTGTGTGTATATACAAGACCTGAGACACCTTCTGTGTGTGTTTGTGTCTCTGTGAATTTCGTCACTGTCTGCCAGCTGGACTACTTAGCAGAAATCGCTCATAGATTTCAAGCACATGAATTATTCACCAAGGAAAAAGTCTACCCTCCCGTTCCTTTTCTTTAACCCCCACTAGTGACACACACAGAAGTGTACACACAAACACACACACACTCCGCTTCCCATGTATAATTACATTAGCGTAGCTGGGATTGCACTTCACACACTGGTGGTGGAGAAAGATCCGCAGTTGTTCTCCTTATACTCAAACAAAATAGATGCCCTCCAATTCCAATAATCAAGGGGCATAGTGCAATAATTTCACACCCACTCCTGTTGTTGCTCCACCAAATTATTTATTAGAACACATTGACTGGTGAAGGGTAAATCACCAAAAACAAACAGTTTTCCCTATTTCCACCTCCGGTCGCTCTCTTTTTCTCAGAATATTAAAATAAAGCAGATACGACGGCTAAAAGGGGAATTTCATTAGCATAATGAACAGCAGGAGCGAGAAGCAGAGTCTTTTTCATTATAGGTTGTGTGTACAGTCCACATTATTTGAAAAGCAAGGTTAAGCAGGGATGTGTTTAATTGCCTGCTTAAACGGTTTTTGTAAATTAATTGCTGTGGGACTGTACGCTGGAGCAAAAAGGGAAGAAAGGTCTTCAAATAATGTCAGCTGTACAAACTGATGTTTGAAGATATTGGTAGACACCTTCCTGGTGGAGGTGTCATAAATTAAATGGAAATGTCATCTTTACTCTCACAATATAATTATTATAGTGTAAACCAGTGAAACGTTATTTATGGAGAAAAATAGCTTGTTAGGTTGGATTTGGTGGCCACCATTTTATTAGAGTGTCGAATTTCACAATTTGTAGGTTTACTGTTTAGTAGTGAGTTCGTGAAATTCTATTTATATACAGCCAGAGTATATATATATATATATCAGAGTGAAATATTTAACTTTTACTCCACTACATTCATTTTATCATTAGTTACTACTTACTTTTTGCAGAATTAGATTTTTTTGAACATTTCAGTCAAAGCCACATCTACTTGATGGCAGCGTTAGAGAAAAAGCAAAAACAAAAAGTGAAAGCAACAAGCTATGCTGAAGCGTTGACACACTACACAAAGATAACTGTCCCCAGTGTGCACTGTGTATATGCACTTTTATTCATTTTATTCACGTAAGAACATTTCTTTATTTTACTTTTCTACTTGTCCTCTCGTTGAAATGTTATTGAGTATGTTAAAACGGCATTATAAAAAAAAATACAGTGGTCAGTGGAGATATAGAAAGAACTGGATGTTGAAAGACCTGGGGTCAAGAACACAGAGAGTGAGAAGGTGAAAAGAAAATTCACACTCTGTTTCTATCAAGCTTTTTGACTAAAACTCTTTTTTTTCCAACTTGACATGTCTTCTTTTGACTGATAATCTGCACGTCTTTCTGCATGTAAACTGTATCTGTGAGCTAAAAGAGTTGGATAACTCAATTAGATTATGCACGGTTGAGTGTGCAGCTGGTGGGTCAGCCGTGTCAGACTAACAGATAGAAAATCAATAGCATGAAGAAGCGGCCCTCGACAGCCACTGCCATATTTACCAGCCCACACATCAACCTTCATAAACAGATCACAGAAAAACTCCACTGACCGCATGACCGCATGTAGCTATTTTAAGTTGCGTCTTGACTCATGTCCTTCTACTGTGTGAACTGTTGTCAGTGTTGTGCCAGTTGATAAATGTCTCTTGTGCTCGTACTGTATACAGGGGACAAACACAGTAACAAAGATGTGGCGACAGACTGAGGAGCTGGTGTAGCCGGTTCCTGGTACCCATCGTTCATCTTTTAGGAAACGATAGATTTCATGTAAACTAATAAGAAGCACACGCAATATAATGCAGTAGAACAAAACGTTATTGAGCAATTCAGTCGTGCTTACAACTAATTAGAACCTCACGGGGTATTTGATTCTATATGACTAGAGGCTGTGCTTCTTTTAAATGAGTTTTTTTAAATATGATCTAAATGAATGCAAATAGCTACTAACGTGCTGCTTGTTTCAGCTTGTGATGGAAATGTTTTTTCTGTGGTTGACACATGTTCTTCTACTTCAGCTAACCTGTATTTTCGCCACAATGGAAGTTCATCACGACAATTGATGGAGCCTTGACAGAGAATTCAAAAACCTCAGGCTGTTTCCTGCTGTTCTGTGTTTTACAGATTCAGTATCTGTAGCCATTTCTTAATCCTACTGGAATTTGTATTCGCACTTTGTATTTGTGTCTGTGTTTCTCCATTAACAATGCCTTGACCTCTATAAAGCTCTGACATTTTAATCAAATAACATGGGCTGCGATTTCCTATTTCAGCTCTGTGACACCCAAATCAATGTGGGTTAAAGATGCAATACGTGAGTTATTCATCTAATCCATGAATATGAGACAGTGTATATTCTCATAGGTAGAAAAAGAGGCTGAAGCTAAAGAAGTGGGCTTGCCAGTTGAACTGAATGCTCTAGACTGCTGTATTTTTCAAACCTTTAAAACCACAGTGCCTTAGGCTCTCACTGGCCCACCAGAAAGTATAAAATAAAAAGGCCAGGCATAAAGATAAATATTTTATGATATATATTTGCATTTTTGACAGAAATACCCACCCCGTCTCACAGTCTTTATGGGGATTACATCCACGTCTTTGTCCAGACAAAAATCAACACGTGTGCTGCTGTTCACGCAAGAAATGTTATCTACATTATCACAACTATATTCAGTTTACAAACACAGCAGGTTTAAGTAACTATAATAACAGATCTTTGTTGTAGTTCTTCACAAACTGGTCTTGAGACGCAGACTCTGATGGTCAGAAAAGAGGCCATCAGCTTAATAATTTGCTTTAAGAGAGAAGCTTGTCATGTTGCTAACAGTGTCCCAAAGGGAATGTCATGCTGGAAGTACAGACTGAGGCTTTCATGCTTGGTCCAGCAGCTAAAAGCTCTGGATGAAATCATCTCCCTGCTCCAGATTATGGCATTCATTATTTCTGAAAAGAGCGCAGCGTGAAAGAGAAAGATGGAGGGAGAGAAGTGAAAGGAAAGAAAGCAATAATACTCTGCCAAAACTGTATTCATCTGAGGACGTGGCACACTTCTGCTGGAAAATGTATGGACCGAATGACATTTAAGTGTTCGTGTGTTTATATGCATGTGCTAAAAACAGAGGAGAGAAGGAGAGGATGCAGAAAAGATGAAGTAGTGCTACAAGCAGAGAAAAAGAAGGAAAACAAGATCATTGGTGGATGAAACTGATTCTCTTTGAATAAGAAAGTCTTCATCAGTATTTCTTTACTTCCCATCCTGTATTCTCTGCAGTGGGGTCTCAGTTTTTTTCTCTTCTAAATTCATGTAATTTGTCTTTTTCTCACCATTCTTATGAGAGTAAAACAAAATCCTTACAACATGTTCTTCTTCACACTGTCTTTCTGAAGACCAGTGAACATAATCCGATCCCCTCCTATTTCAGAGCTTATGGGATATGAAAGAGCCCTCTTCATTTCATTAGCAAGGAGGACTGCAGTTTGGAAGGACCCATGGGGAAAAGCATTTCTTTATTTACTTGGAATTTATAATGTGGATGTGGCCAGTTTATACTAGTATTTTGTGGCAGCTGTCAAATCAATATTCATTTAGGTCGAGGATGTTTGTTTGTTGGGCTTTTTCGTTGTAAATGAACAAATTGGAAGCTGATGGATGCAAAGACCCAGAATCTCATAATGTCATTACACACAGTGTTCACAGTGTTCTGGCTAACATGTTTTCAACCAGTTACAGTGATGAGAAAAAGTATTTACCCCTTTCCTATTCTTTTTATTTTTTGCACATTTGTCACACTTAAATGATTCTTAAAAGATAACCTGAGTAAATACAAAATGCAGGTTTTAAATTATGCCTTCATTTCTTGAGGAAAAAAGCCCTATGTGAAAAAGTAATTGCCCCCTAAATCTAATGATTGGTTCGACCACCCTTGGTGGCAACAACTGCAATCAAGCATTTGCGATAACTGACTGTGAGTCTTTCAGATCACCTTGTGCCTTACTGCCTGGTTTTCTCTGTTGTTTAAAGCAGGTTTTTGTGAGCCATTTAGAGGTGGATTTGCTGGTGTGCCCTTGAGGTTTTACATTCTCCTTCAGGATTTTCTGATAGAACAAAGAATTCATGTTTTCATCAATTATGGCAAGTCGTCCAGGTCCTGAATCTGCAAAGCAGCCCCAGACCATCACACTTCCACCACCAATTTTGACTGTGGGTATGATGTTCTTTCTTTGAAATGCTGATACATTTTCTTCACTAGCTGCCATCTTTGATAAATCCACTGTATAGCACCAAAAGGTAGTAAGAGGGGTTCATTTGAGTTATTTAAAATAAGAAAAAGAAATTGGGTTTCCATCCATGTTTTGTGGAACTTAAATGGATTTTGGGTTAATTAGCTAAATACATTGTAAATACATTTGATCTTCTATCCACTGAGATAAACATCTAGTAGGGCTCATTTTACTGATTTGCAGAAGAGGATGCATCAAGATAATGATATAAATAAACATTTAATGTTTATTCTATGAATTTTATTATTTTCAGTGTAGTCACGTTATCACTCATTTGCTCACTGCAGTGTCAAATTTTGTTTACTTAAATAGCAAATTTTGGGCTCTAAGGTAGTTTTATTTGCTGTATTAGCTTACGGGTTGTAATATTTGTGATTTTATCTTTTTTATCTGTTAAGTCACTTTCCAAAAAAGAAAGTAAAACTCAGCGTTATTTGTCATTCTATGCGACTCTAACATACAGTACTATAACCAACTGAATATCAAGGTTTTGTTATTTGTTTGAGACGAGTGTTCAGCAAGCTAACAGCCTGGGGGAAGAAGCTATTGCACATCCTGCAGGTGTTGGCTTTGATGCACTTATTTCTCCTCCCAGGGGACAACATAGGGCCAAACAGTTTGTGGGCAGAGTGAGATGTGTGCTTCACAATGCTGGTGGCTTTCTGCAGGCGTCCCCCAGACAGGGCGCAGATGCTCTCTGATGGTTCTCTCTTCTGTCCTTATTATCTTTTGTAGGGTCTAGCAAACAGCTGCATAACAGTTCCCAAATCTGGTGATTCGCTGGTCAGGACCTTTCTCTGCCTGGCATAGTGTAGTGAGGAGGTTCCTTGTTTAGGAAGTACATGCTGTTCTGAGCTCTTTTGCCAGTTTGCTTAATATCTAAGACCTATTTGATAGACCAACAAGTTGCGTCCACCTCATTCCCGTTACCATTTAATCACCATTGTTGATCAGCTCACCAGACTGTATCGTCTTTAACAATTTGATTACTATAAGTGGATGAGTTTCTGCCTACACAGTCTTCCCACCAAAAAAATCTAAATGTAGTTGCAGAGTGTGGTGCTGAAGTGAAGCAAAGACAGTTTGTTAACCAGCCTCTGATTGTTTTGAAGGGATTCTGAGGTCTATGTTGTGTTGGTGTGCAGATGGTCCTTTTCCACCCCACCTCTGAATAGGAGGGATATTATGCTTTAAAGTCTCACAGATAGGACGTCCTCTGTGGACCGCTTTGAGCAATATGCAGATAGGTAGGGGTCTAAAGCATTTCTGCCTCCCCTCACCTTGCTTCTGTCCCCCGGGCAGTAAGAGCGTGCAGTGTCCTGGCTCAAAGGCCTGGTCTCTGAAGCAGCCTGCAGCTTTGCAGCTTTGTTGTAGGTATAAGGGCAAGAGTAGACATTTTTTGAATGGGGTAAAGTGGGACACTTTATCTCTGAGAAGAGAGCACATCTGTTAAAAAGATGTCCAACTCTAACTTAATGACATGACATTCTGAATTTATATTATTAGCAGTTACAGTGTTTTCAAACATTCAAACACGCAACTTTTATTTATATGACTTTACAGTTGCTATGTAGAAATGTCAAACTAACCACTGTCACATTCTCATCTCAGGAGCTGTCAGTGATATTGTCCTATACATAATTCTACAATTTAACAATGGTCAGACTTTTAATCATCCTTTTATGTCTTAGTTTTATGCAGTTAAGATGAAAAATTAATGTTTCAATGTTAGATAATGTAATATTTAGGTGAATCTAGGCTTCAGTAAACTCCTCTTCTATCATGGCATTAAGGACAGATTCAGTGCAGTAATTCAACAACTAGACGCATAACAAAATTAGAATGTATAATTAAACATACTCATATTATTACTTTCATTTACCTTTAATATTTACTCAAGTAATTAGAACGTTTGGCTTCAGACTAAAGCATGAGGAGCTCAACAAGCACAGCCAGTATTTTTAGGATACATACTGAATATACAGAAGTAGGGAACTTTCATTTTCCAATGATCACCTGTTAAATTATTATTTGGATGGAAAATTTCCATGTTTCATACACTTGGTGGAAGTGACATCAACCCACCAGGGATGGGCAGTCAGATTTGTTATTAATAATAATAATGATAATAATATAGGTCAAATTATATTTGTGGTGACAGATTGTCATGTCTGACATTTCAAATAATTTGAGAAACTTTTTTCCACAAAGAAAAGAAAAGTCAAATTTTTCCATTACAATAAACCTGTGAATCCCACTACAACTGTGCGATAGTTTAGCAATACTATAAGCTGGCTCAACAATTATATTAAAAACACAACCATCAGAACGGCAGAGGCCTGTCAGAATGGCTGAACATTTTAAAACATGGATAAAAGGATCTTGTCACTTACAGCTGATTACATGGTTTCAGCATTGCAGAGCTGATATTTTTTGAAACACTCACCCTTTCTCTGCCCCTCCTTCTGTGAGAGCTTTCCTGACATATTTGTGTGCAGTATTTATCTATTTAAACCCAACCCTATGATGACTGACTGACTGTTTCCATGTAATATATACACAGGTCCCGCTGGGATTTCTAAGATAGGCGTTCTACACGGGAACCCATTTTGCTACAGAACAGGGGTCAGCTTTGAAAATGCTTAGAAGGATAATGACTGTTTTTGTGTATAAGTATCTTTGGGAGCATATTTCTGTGTGTGTATGCGATTTGCCTACGAGTGTGTCTGTATACATTATTGATCGGGCAGATTCGGAGAACCACCCTGCAGAGCTGAATCTTATGTTTCTGAAACCTTAACACTCTTTCAAGCCATTATCGTTCCCTTTTTTCTCCCCTTTTAGTTACCCTATCCTCTACAGTAACCGTCCCCCGCCTTCCTCTAACCTCTTCCTCTCCATCTTTCCTTTCATGCCAGTGTTCTTCCCAGCTTCTGTCCTCACACCAGCTTTCTCATTTGTTCTCTTTGTATCCCGGCCTCCCCCTTTTCTTTTTTCTCGACTGCCAGACATTTGCTGTACAGTATGTCTCTGGTTGTTTTTTTCATTCCCCTCTCTTCTCTGTACTCCATCTCTTCTCACGGCCTCTTGCAGATGTCGGATCAGACAGAACAACATGACTCGCGGAGAAGGGCTGAATTCCCTTTGGTTCATCATTCAGTATCAAACAGGACTGTGTGCTGTGTGTAGACCCTTACATCAACGTTGGAAACATGAAACACTGACAGGGACTGAGCTGTGGCTGTACGAGAGGTCAAATTGTGCACAAGAGGACTGAAAAGGGTTCTTATGAAATGTAATAAGTTAAAGGCTTTTTCCTCAAAGTTTATATTTAACAAATTCCTTACTGTAAATCTATCAAGTATGAGTTGAACAAACCAACGACATGATGTCATAGTTAAATCAGCCATCTCAAACTTTTGAATGTGATATAAAAAGCAACATCAGAAGTACTGCTTGGTGTTTTTAATTGTTTAGGGTGACACCAAAAGCTGTTTACAAGTTCTCTGAATTATGAGTAATTGACTACATGTATATTAGAAGTGACTGGATAATGAATGATCTGACACATCAAGTCAATATCAAAGAACTAGAGGCAATTAAGACAGAGTGTTACGTCTTCACATTTCCTTTGCCTGGCCCAAAACGTGGCACTGGGAAATAATTCTGTATGCCAGCAGGTGGTGATCGTCTGTAGTCATCATACAAAAAAAAAAGGAAAGCAGAAGAAGACGTAAGACTGCAGATATACAAACCGTTAAACAAAGCAGCACTTGGCGGCGTTTGCTTCCTCCCGCTCACCACAGATGGTTTCTAACTGTCTGATAAATGGGAGGTAAATAGCACTGGCTATAGCTTCATTTCTGATTTTAAACAGTGATTTGCTATGCTGAACAGCTAATCAGAGTGGTCTCTCAGCGACAGGCTCACCACCTAATCAACGTGTTGAAGTGGTTTAAAAGGTGCCAAAGGTGCAAACGCACTGCAAAAACTAGGCCTCCGGACGCTCACAGGCGGCGACCCTCGCTCTGACTTTGTCCTTGTGGCAACAATCTGTAACTCAAAGGAAAATTTCTGTGTTTGTATTCAGAAAAAGCACAGTTGTAGAAGTTTTTAAATCTGATGACAAATTAGGGAATGAATTAGTTTTATCATGCCAGCCTAAAGGCAGACAGCGCAGGACAGTGGCACTAAGCTTCCAACGTTTTATTGACTTTTATTTTATTTTAAAATTACAAAGTTTAATTCTGTTTTTATCATACAAAAGCCCTTTAGAATGATAATAACTCTGATCTCATATGAGTGTTATTATTGCTATTCGGTGGTCAGGTTAATAGTTGCCATGCCCTAGTTTTGGTTCAGTAGGGCACCTTTTAGTAACCAGTAGGTTTATTATGTCTCTATGTGTAGTAATTTATCTAGCGGCTACACTAAATAGCAAGCATGATAATCAGTGATATTTTAAAAAGACAAGGAGCTCGGGTTGGATGATAAAATCCAGGATTTTGAAGCCACAGGCACCAGTTTCTTTCTCGTTTCAAACCTACAATCAATGCTGTAACTGTCGTCAATATTATTTTAACCACACATATAACGTTAAGCAGTTAGTTTTGTTCCTACCACAATGTTTGTAGTGTTTGAGACTAAACACATGAAGAGTAATTGTTTGCCTGGATGGACACAACAGGTCTGGTTTAATAGACTTTAATGTAAGAAGCTGACAGAAGTTTGTTGTCTGTTTGACCGTTTGACTGAAGCAGTGGGACATGTGAGTGCAGAGGGGGTGCACACAGTGATATACACGGGTGGTGGTAGAGAGAGAGTATGTCATTGTAACATTAGACTATTACACTAATCCTTCCTATTTAGACAAACTTCAAAGAGACGGTTAAAATCTAGAGAATGAGCCCAGAGGGGTGTTCGGGTGTCAGGGGCTGTGTGTGTGTGTGTGTGCGCGCGTGTGCGCGCATACGCTGCTATAATTGCATCTGTGGAAGTGTTAAAGAATGTGTATCAGTTGAGGATGTGTGGGCAGCTTGTGCTGAGAAGTGAGGACTTGACCTCTGGGGTTAATCCGAAATTTTAACCACAGAGAAATCTGATCCATAACACACACACGCACACATGGCGGGTGCAGAGGAAGCTCTCCAGGCTGTCCAGATTGTATTAGCTGTATTTTTAGATTTCGTCTAGCGTGCATCAAACAAAGACTACCTTTCATTTGCCCAGTCTCCCATTTTCTCCTCCTCCCCTAGTCTGTATTTTGTTTTACTTTCTCTCCCTCCTTTCATTCTTCTGACTGGTCTTTTTTTTTCTCTAACCCCTTCCCTCCCTCCAACCCATCTCTCTCCCCCCTTGGGACCCATTCATCCAGCAGAACCTTAATAGAGCCCGCCCCTCCCTTGTCCTCCCTCCAGTCACAACTTTCTTTCTCTTTCTTTCACTCTGTCTTCATCACGACCCAGCAGCTCTGGCTAAATAAACACTGGATGCACAGCTGGTGATCAGTTTTATATTTCCTCTTTAACCTCCCCCTGTCTCTCTCCTCCCCTCTTTCCTTCCATCCTTCCCTCCCTTCGGGTCACACATCTATTAGTGACCATAGTTGTTGCTATATTTCTATATTGAAGATCCAGTTTTAGCCTTTAGCCTTTTTACTGGAAGGCTGACAAAATAAAGATCTTGCCAGGTTGCATTTCTTAATGAATGAAAACTTTCTTAATGTAAGTTTTGATATGATTGTTGTTTGCAATATAATAAAGGTGTGACATTTACTAATGTCATAGGACTATTGATTTTAATCTTGCATAGTTCACCTTTCATTGATAAATAACATTTTTATGTTATTACTGACACTGTGGCACACATTTTTAAAACCTAAATTATTGCTGTGCAGTACAGAACATGTCTGTTAGAGACAACTGTTCAATCACAGATGCAACAAACTACCTAAAATGTACACTACCAACACAAAGAGACACAAATATATACAATACGCAGGCATGTACAAGCAAAATGAACAGACAAAATGAGTCATAGAGTCAGAATCATACACATCAGAAGACATAAAAGTATCAGTCACAAATACAGTCACACACACTCAGACACACTTTTAAGATAAGGCTGAAATCGGATAAAGCTGCCCATATCGCAACCCGGCAAGTCCCAGCCAGGCTTAACTGCCTTCATGGAGGGTGTGTTCATTTCAAAAAGCTCAAGTATGTGTGTCCAGACCTACCCAACTGTGTGAGCCTCCCTCCCTCTTATTCTGTTTCAAAGAAAGTAAGCTGAGAGGTGCCACGGTATAAGAAGAGAGCTGGTATAAAAACCAAACCTAATCACTGAAACATATTTCAGCCAGTTTAGTATTTTAGATAACACTTTCATTGACGGCCGTATCTCTGCTGTATTACAAGGGCACTATTTATGAATGTATTTAGTCTTTAGAAATCCCATTATAACCCTCCTGCGCTCGGCCCATTCGTAGAATGTGTTGCAGCACTAAAATCATGTTTGTCCCTTGGTGAAGGAAGTGGAAAAAAGATTAGTGCTACAGTGCTTTTGGGAGACTCTGCCCACGCATGAGTTTGGTTGTTGAGGTGTTATTAAAACACAAAAAGCAAGAGCAATGTCAGATGATGTCTACTGGGTGTATGGTATTTGTTGCACTCACTGAGTACAGCGGATATGTCATAGTCTGTAGCACTAATTTGAATCTTGCAAATATGTCTGAATACTGCAAATCCCCCGTGAGCAAGTAGAAACGATGAGTGGCCAATCTCAAACCTCAGAGGCATACCACTTTAACCGGTAAAACAGATATGATGCATGTTGTTTATACATATTTCACTTACATAAAAATACACGTTGCTTTATGAGGCCAATAACCAGAAGTCATCAGAAGGTTACGCTTGAATAAATACAGTTTTGATTACAACCAGTCTAAACAAAGCGCAGAAGAAATATTTTTCCAGCAAAGTCAATTTTTTCCCAGAGTGAAACAGTGAAGCCTCTGATTAAAAGCAAATCTGTCAACAATAAATCTAGAGTTCCTATAACACAAAGTGAGTGACAAACAACAACATTACAGCATGTTGCCTGCTGTGCATGAAAAAGCAATCAGGGATGTTGCAGTAATTTTCAACATTAATTAGTTCTCTCTAGCAAATATTAAGATTGTATTAAAAAATATTAGGACTTTTTCTGTAACATATGCAGCAGCATACATTTATTAGGTACATGCATGTGCACGGTCATGCTAGGAGAATTTATGTCATTTGGATTTGCATCTAACTCTATTTGTTTGGATGATTGTCGACACGAGGAACAAAAGTGGTGACCACAGAGCGTCCATTACGTGTGCATTACTATCACTGGAGCACCCCTTCCATTTCAAGCAACAGAATTAGTTTAACTTTTTATATTTTTCTTCTACAGATGGGAGTAACCTTCTGATAAGCCTCTCACTTTTGATCATAATTTCTCATTTAAAATGTAATTTAACAGGAATTGCGGTTCATTTCTGCATTAATGATTCATATTTGTGATAAGATATGAATTTTAAATCGATTTTTTCATATAAGTGCTTATGTGACCTCAATAATGGAACTTTTAGGATGAAGGATTTCATAGTGTAATCTGTCTGAAAAGTTATGAAAACCAAAGTTAGGATGCCAGTCTGAGGTGTCCAGCTTCACGCTGCTGTCTGTGACCACAGTTTGACTGAGGGGTCAGAGTGTCACATTATAGCGGCTTTGACTTTATGGGCTAAGGCCAATGGCTGAAATATAACCTGCTCAGGTTATCAGGTTGTGTTTATCTGCAGCTGCAGACTGTTCTCTGTGGGCTTCCACCACATTTCAACCATTTACATAAAATTATTGTTAATGTAAAATACAAACATGGTGCAAAAAAGTCATTTTAATTCTTGTATGTGATACTAATCTACTGAACCGTGTTTATTCGATATTTGAAAATGAGTACAAGCGAGAGCTGCTGGTGCATGACGACAAACAAGGGTAGAGAGGATGTTGTCATGACTGCGATTCACCAGCATCTCAGTGTCACTGTTCTATCAAAAGACACATCCATGCCATTATTCTCAGTACGTTTTCATGCGTTATTTAAATCTGTGTGTGTATTTCACTTTTACATTCCAAAGAACGTAAAAGTGGAACCCAGTCGTATTGTTTTGCTTCGCTTTCTAACTGATTCAAAAGACTTCTCTCTCCACCACTTGCAGCAGCACCCTGAAATGTTCATGTATTACACAGCCCATTTGAGCTCCCAAAAGTGGATGAGCAGCACAATCAACATTCAATATCACTGATCTGTGGAGGCCCAGCATCGCAGGGTCAGACAGGGAAAGCGATTCTAGAAATGTGGTGAAAGAAGGAAGGAGATATTCATTGTTCTTTTATCTATGACTGGAACAGAGGTGAAGCTGAAAATGAAAGAAAATGTAACTTCACAGCATCAGGCTGCAGACATCATAGCTGCTGCCATCTTGGCCAGATTGCCCTTGATTTTGTAGCAACTGTTCCTTAAATTGTATAACCTGAGTTGCATCAATATACTATATGTCTAAAGCAGTGACTCAGTATATTTGGTCAGGTAAGATGCAGAACCTTCCTAAATGAAACAGAACTTTAAGTTATCTTATCTTTTCACTAACCTGACTTTAGTGATATTTTGGGGTCAACACCTCACACAGTTGTCCTTGTACCTAAAGTCACACAAACTGTGATGTTCCCAGACTTGGTTATGCAGCTACCATTATGACTTCAGTGTTGTTGCAGTATGAGACCACAAGAAGTGTCCTGATCAGAACTTATATTACATATAATACATATTATATGTATTATATTATGTATTATATATAATATAATACATATTATATGTATTATATTATGTATTATATATAATATAATACATATTATATGTATTATATTATACACATTTTAACTAATAATAAATTATAATAATATATAATATATAACAATAATCAGTAATTTTTGTAATCAGTTAATAATGTATTATCTATCAGTTAAAAATGCCACGCCTTACACTTCTGTATGGTAGATTTTGCAGACATTTTGAGAGAGAAAAAACCTGATTAATTAATAAAGACTGTAAGTTGTGCTGCTAGTAGGAACTAATGAGTTCATCATCATCTTCACAACCGTTCATGGTGCACCTGGTACAGAAAGTGCTGGTGACTGACTGAGAAGTTTATCTTGCAACAGCTAATTTTTTTTCCTGGACACAAGCAGGGCAGTACTCACCTTCCTACCAGGTGCCATGTGCATCCACATTTGCATTGAGAGCAGATCAAGAGAAGTTTAATTAAACCTCTGAAATACAAAATGAGGCCAGTGTTTGCTGTAGACAGTGGTCGCATTTGTGTGGAATAGAGGTTAGATTATGGATCCATAAAGCAGTGATTTTTCAAAAGCACATCTTCTTACACAGAGCTGAAACTCTTTTGATATCTCACAATGTCGAACAGCTCCCATCCTGCACACACATCCCTTGACTTTTATTAACATTCTCATTACTTTTTATGAATGATGTGATTCTGCAGGCTTCATAGCATGACCTCCAATGCACACTGGAGAGAAAGGCACTAGTAGTAGTAGTGTGGATGCTATTTTAGACTGCCACGGTGAAGAGGGAGTTAAATCTGATTTACTGAAGCCTCACCTATGATCACAAGAGAATTAGATCGCTACAAATTGCCGAAATGAGTTTACTTCGCAGAATAGTTGGTCTCGAGCTTAGAGAAAGGGTTGGAGCCTGGACATACAAAGTAAGCTGAAGTATAAATGCTCATTAGCGCTGAAAGGTTGAGGATGTTTGGGCATCTGATTAGGATGCCTCTAGGATGTTTCCCTGTGAAGGTATTCTGTGCACATCCACCTGGGAGGAGACTACAGGGCTGACCCAGAATGCTCCAGAGGGATTACATATCACATTTGGGCTTGGAGTGCGTCAGCATCCCCCTGGGAAAAGCTGGAGGGGTGTCTGTGTTGGTGGTTGCCCCATACACAACTAGAATAGCATAGTTGATGGATGGATTGCTTTGCACATATATCATTCCTGTATTATGTGTGTGTAATATTTCCATAAACAGACGTGTGTGTAAATTGGGTCTGAATTTTAATATAACTTGTAACATGGGGATGTTTTGCTTATCATGCTACTCATGTAAACAGACAAAATCATGGAAAAGCAGATTTCTTGAGTTGAATCCCGAGTTAATGAAGTGTACGAATCCCCAGTTTAGGTGTGAAGTGATAATCATCTCGTCTTACAGAATGATCCCATCACTGAGATGTAAGTGTACATGTGAGCCACGCTAAGAGTCCTCTTCACAAACAAAGCAATGAAGTATGAAAAACAACTAGACACTAACTCCCACCGCCTTCTGTCCAAATCACACTCATTCATATCCCAGCATGCACCAGCCTGCTCTGTCACATACAGTCCTGTACTAAATGTGCAAAATAACTATCATTTTATGGGCATCAGAAATAGCCTGTGGGGATAATCAAATAGGGAAATAATTTAGGACACGCAGGCACAAGCACATAAAAGCATCAATGAACACACACATTTTCATATAAATACACATGCGCTCATACAGATACGCAGTCATTACACATGCACACACATCCTTCATATTGCTCTGTCACATGTGTTCCTGAGGGAAAGTTAAAGAATACACACACACACACACACACACACACATTAAGAAGAGAAATACTCATTTATTCATTATCCAACTCCTCTATGATATTATTCTTTTATGTGAGCTGATTAAAAATACCCAGCACCAAGAAACTATAATGGAGCATTTGTTTTTCTTTCATAATGATTAGTTCAACTCTGCAATGAATTGGTGCCCAGAATAAGTTTTGTTTAATTGAAGAGGAAGAAGAGGAGATTATTTTCAATGGCCACAGTGTGGTTGCGAGAAGGAATCTGAGAAGAAAAGAATAAGAAAGTAATGTTAGCTTTAAGATGACTTATTTTGAAACCTTCTGTCTATATGATTAATAAACTTCGATAAGACCCATATAACATGCAGATACTGTTGGTAGATCACTGTTCACCTTCAGAAGAAATCGGAGTCACTGGTTTAACATTAAAAGCATGAAATTACAAAAATTACTTTTATTGCAGTAGACATCAAGTATCATCATGGTTCTGAAGCACAGATTTGTCACCATAACACTTAATTTCTGGATGTATTTGTTGTTAATCATCTACATTAGATCATTCACTAGAGAAAAAGCATCAATTATTATAAAGCTGTCTAACCCTCCCTCTACTGACCCTATACCACATATTTCATGTCTGAGGACTCTTCTTGTATCATGTCACTGAACTGAAAGAATCCAGGCATAAAAAAATAAATGTTCAGCATTAAACACATTAAGAACAAAGGGTTAAGAGAAAGATCATAGTAAATGAAAAAATTAAAGTTGAGAAAAGAGGCATGGAGAAGAGGAAAGAATGAGTGAAAGTGAAATATAAAAAAAGACAGCAGAAGAGCATCAGAGAGAAAGATGTCTAAGCTAAAACTGTTGTCTCATTCTCATTCTGATTTCACATAAAGGTCAACATGTGAAGCGCTTCTCCCTAAAAATGTCAAACGCCCCAACAACCGATGACTTTGCCGCCCCCCAGAAAGACCTAAGAGCAGTGATGAAGAAGCTTTTGCTAAATGGGTTATGACAGCAGTTTTCTAAAATTATGAATCAGCACCCGAGTTGTGCTGTGGCTCGTTTTCAAAAGATTAATTCATTAGCACAGTCCTCTCTCAAATATGTCAAACACAGATGATCTCTGACCATCTCCTACTTTACTTTCAGCTTCTCAATCACAAACCCCTATTGTTAGTTATATTATGAACATACAACGCCTGTTATTCTGATTGGAGTGCACATGTTTTGAACTGCACAGTTGGGAGCCGTGTTTGTTCCTATTGATCAGCTCTGTACCTCCGATTAATGAGGTGTGTGTATCAACTAGCCCTGACTGCTTGATAAGATTTACCAACCAATTACTCATAAACTGTGGGCAGCGAGTGGAAAATAAAAGAATTAAATTACAGATCAAATTTATCATTGTCAAGTCTAGCGCTGAGAACAAAACTTTCAAGTGAAATATCTAATGTCATTAGCCAGTAACCACTAGTATAAAATATCTTCTGGTGAAAGTCCCCAAAGTGCAACATCAATATGCTATTAATAAACAAGTCTGCGGACTGAAAGAAGCTAAAGGGTATAAAGTTTTAAATATTCCAATCTTCATACATCATGGTGAAAATAGCCAGAGTTTGTTAGAATAGAACTAGAAGCTATAATAAATGTAAATAGGCCCAGGTTATATCTTTGCTTTAAGCCAGCCCACCTGAGACAATGGTTTTGTTTTTATTCCTGTTTGCTCATGTTTTATTTTGAAATTCACAGCCCAATAGTCACAATTCACTATTCATTCAACTACATGTTAGTGGTTTTACTTACTGGTAGCTGTCTTATCAATCAGTGTGCTCACATGCACTCAGGTAATTGGGTTACCACCAGCTTTCTCTTTTCTCAACTCATTTCTTAACTGTCATGTTAACAGGAAACCTGGTTACCGTAATCAGGATAGGGGATTAGAGAAACCTGATTTCCCCAGGTAGATTTCTCCAAAACTCCCTGGTTTGTCTCATTTACACAGCGTACGCTGAAATATTTATCCCGTTTTGTGAATATTTTAATGTGCTGTAACAGCAGAAGTTTCCAGGTCACATCTTATGAAACCTTCCTAACAATGGACATATCCGAAACATGGACACTGTGGATGACAGTTGGAAATCACTGTCTGCAGACATGTCTGTGTCAGTATGGGTCTGTGACTGAGATAGACTGTGCGTGTGCGTGCGTGTGCGTGTGTGTGTGTGTTTGTGTGTGTGAGACAAGGCTTCTGACAGTGTCAGCTGTGTGTGAACATATGTATGTCTATTCATGCATGTGTAATGTGTAGGTCGGCATGACAAAAACTTTGATGGCTGTCAAACATGCATATGAGTGTGTGTTTATGGGTGGCTGATGGGACATGTGACAGATTTCAGTGTGTGAGTGTGTGACACTGAGAGATGAGATATTTGACAGTGTTGAGCTGTTGTCCTGTCATGGCAGGGATAGTTTTGAACACTGTTTCTTCTGGAAAGTAAGACGTACAAGCCCAGCACTCTTTCAGTGGTAGGTTGCTGGGATATATTAATATTTTCTATTTTTATTGGATATTCAGATATGTTCACTTCTTGTTTATAGTGTTACTCAAGGCCCAAAAGTTTTTGTCATAGCATCCTGAGACACCATCAGTGGTCCATGCACGTAGTTGAGTTCCATCTGTGGTCTGACTGTTGCAGCTAGGCTCACTGAAACTAGAGAAAGTTATTTCCTATACTTTGGATTCTGGTAATTGTAGTTGTTAAGCTGCGCCATCTGCAGAATTTACATCAACAGTTACAGTTTTGTTGTTTGTTGATTGAAAGAGAAGAAAGATGAGATTTAGCTGTGGTCATACAGCCGAACGTCACATGTTCTGTTGATAAGCAGAAAACTGTACAATGAGTCAGTGCAGCTTGCTTTGCTTGCTCCTTTTTTCTTCATTTGCTGTGCTGCTCTGTGCTTGTGTCTCTTTTCCACATACACCTGCTCTTCTACCTTCATGTTAGTTGTATACAGCCCAGTTATTGCTGAGTCTTTTCTCTCTCCAGCCCTCACTTTCTTTTCCTGACTCTCTGTCTTAACACTTTATTTTTTTCCTATTCAGCTTTTTTTTTTACCCTTTCTCCAGCTCTCTAAGCACACACAAACAGGACTTGTTAACAAAGAGACAAACCCAGATTGATTGACTCAGCAGGCAAGGAGACAGGTTGCCAATAGGAATAACTCAGCACAGAGCCTTGATTTCACACTTTAAAACAAAACCCACATGTTACCCCATTCACTGTGGACAGTTTAGTGTGAACATGAATGAGCTGGACATGAAAGAACTGAGACTGATCGGTGACAGCTCAGTGGTGCTTTACTAAAGACCAGAATTCCACTTTAAAAGGAAATTAAAAGGGAAACCCAACTAACAGACATCGTTTGAATGAATCAGATTTTTTTTTTTAATCTAACCTGCGTCTATTAATAGTCCAACGTGTAATTGCTTTGAAATAAATAAAACAAGTATCATCTCATCTTTGATCAGTGGTTAAGATAAGGCCAGCAATGTTCATTTGACTTTCTGACCTGAATTAAATCTCTCTGCCAGGTGACTAAAGGCCCACACAGACTGTGAGACTTCAGTAATCTTACACGTTTATTGCAGGTCACACTGTGCGACATGGATCCATTAAACCTGGATAAAGCATCTACTTTGATGTATGTGGACTGCACAGCGTTCAAACATCTATTGTAATGTGAGTTACAGCTCATGTCACTATACAAAAATAAAACACAGAGTATTAACAGTATTAACACCGACAGGTGTTAAAACACATTGTGTGTCACAACTTGCTGGATATGGGGCTGTGTATCTGCAGACCTATCAGAGTGCCCATGCTGACATCAGTCCACCCTGACATTAAAGGTAGTATTAATATTATGGCTGATTGGTGTGATCTAATGCTAAATAAGCACAGGCTATGTGTATGAGTTGTGTGGGATAAGTGCAGGTGCATGTTTGCAAAACTAAACCCATGTGAAACATAAGAAAGTTGTAGGACATAGAGAGGATACACATGTCCAAGTGTCAGTGCTTGAGATGGGCCACTGATTCTGTCTCGTCTTGGTATTCGTCTTGCTGTGCTCAACAGAGATTATGGCTTGATTTTTGTTAATATTTTGTTCAGTTATTGTTTTAATTATTGTCAAATTTAGTAAACCTTTTCATTGACAAAATTAACCCTTACTTTACCCTGATCGAAGATGGGAATCAGCCTTGCAGCAAGTGTATGCTAACTTACGATCTACTACTTCTTGTTTTCTCCTTTTTTTTTGGTTTAAATTCTCATATCTGTTCTCATAAATGTTCCAGACAGTAAACATTCGCTGGTAACTAACTACTTACTGATAACTAAGGACATAGATCCACTATGATTATGGATTGCTCTGTACTCATATCATGTACCTACTTTCTTGCTCTTTTCCCATGATTACAGGAAGCAACTCTCTCTAAAATGATATCATTTAAGAGTCAGAACTAAAGTTAGCCATCAATGCTGCTACGATTTTGTATGAAACATACAGTGTTGTTTCAAAACTGTACTTCAGCCACTTGAAAAATAAATTAATTAACCCTCTAGGGATATAAATATTGATCTAAAGATTCCCTTATCCTCCAAAATGAACATATGTACAAACAGAAAACTTGCCTGAATCTTTCTTTCCTTGCTTTTTTGACGACTGCTAGAAACAAAGTCCTCAGGTCTCCAATATGTGATGCATTAACTCATGCCATTATAAATCCAACTACTTCAGCCTTATACAGAATTTACATGCGTTATTTCAATGGCCTTGGACACTTTATTCTCAGTGTAAAATGAACAAGTCTCTCCCAAACTTAGAAAAAGACAGATCCAGGACTCTGATCTATGATACCTCCAGGCAGCTACATTTAAATGCTAATGCCTTTAGTACCAAGCCAGCAGACTACAATCTAAACTGCCAAGCCGACTGACTACTGAGTGCAGTACCCACTATAAAGTGAAGATCTGCAAGAGAAATGTTTAGGGGAGAACGGAGGTGTGAAGTTTAATTTTTTTAGCCAGTTTTGGAGACGGTGGAAGTCAAAATGACAACAAAGGAGAGTTTGTGCACAGAGAACCGGCTGCATTTCAGAAACAGCTGAGAATACCAGGGCGGACAAAATGAACAAGACATACTGTCGCTCTACAATTACCTGCACAGTGCTTCTGAGCAAGGTCCCTAGCTCCCCAGCAGCTTCAGCAGAGGAGCTCAATGACCAGTAAGAAGACTACAAGCAACCCTCAGGCCTGACTGAGAACTGTCCATCCCCTACAAAATGATCACACAGTCCTCCACAGCCATTTAACATCATGCTTTGATTATTCACTACTCATTACACATTGCAAAAGCATTCACATGGAAGTAGCTGCATTACTTCCACTTCATTGGTGTGTTTTACGTTTTTGGCCACATATTGCAGCCTTGTGTTTGGCTGTCGACAGGGCCGTCAACGCTTATGACGCTTAGTCGTGTTTATATACTGAGGAGGGGTTAAGGAAGTTATGCTGCTGCTGTTTTCGTGGTCAAGAATAAACCTTTAAGCTCAAAGTAAAAGATGCTCTGCCACCTGTTTTGAGATGTGGTGAAGTTAAAGGGGAAAATGCTGAGACAAGGCAGCGACTAAACCTGAAAGGATGCTATACAGTCCTGATTAACATGAGTGACACGAGGAACAAATACAGACAGACATTCAGTCAGTGTTTGTGGACCTTTCTGACTGTCTCAGTCATTATCGGCTTCTCACCACCTCTCCCTGACTCTCTCTTGCTGTCTCTTTTTCTCACATTTTCAAAGAAAATTCTATGTAACCAGGGTGTTAGGGAGTACAGACGCTGTCCTTTAGAATTTGTCTCCCTGCCATTTCTCTCCTTTCCCCTGCCTGTGAAAGACATTTCTGTCTTTTCCTGTCCTGTGGGTGTGTGTCAGACCCCTCTTCACTCCTTCATTCTTGGGTAATTTTAGACCAAGGTCATATATGTAGAAAGTGCTCTTAAACAACAGTATGATGTGTCAGTTGATTTGTTTTCAATGCAACATTACACTGTTGGCTCTTTATGTAAATTCTCACATCAAGCCCTTTGCTCCGACATTTCAGTGAAAATGCAGTGAGAGCACACACAGATAATTCACCATAACATTTTCAGTCTGTTGCAGCAAGTTAAAGGGTCATTACATCGTTTTAACATGCAACCAAAGGTATTGTTTAGTTGCTGGAGATAGATATGCAAACTCAACAGTATGCAAAGTAACCACACTGAGTGTGTGCACCTGTATGTGCACTGTTTTCACTGTGCACTGACTCAAATGTGCCTTTATAAACAGATTTTACATGTAGATGGATGCTTCAAGCTTATTGTGTTTTGTTCTGTTAATAACCTCCAATGCACTGGATTACTGTCACTGTAATTTCTTGTCTTCTTGTAAGACAAAATGGGGCATGGGGAATAAATTGGGGAGACGTGCAGAACAAGTAGAGGAGTGGAAAAGAAAGATAGATTGCCAAAGAGAAGAAGAGAATTTTCTGTCGGTGTCGAGTAGGTGGTTTGCCTACTAATGACTGCGTGCGCATGTGTTTGATGTGCACCTGAGGCAATGCTAAGTATGTTGGAGGAGCAACTGATGCCGCGGCTTCACATCATTTACAGTACTGCATGCACAAACGCACACTTACAAACACTGACTTACTTTTCAGCGTTTTGGTTCATTATGTCTGTATAAATATTTTTGCATTAAGCTGTTGACTGAGCACCACCTTTTAATGTTGATTTGCCTCTAGCACATGTTTTTCCCTTTGTAAACCAGCCTCAATACTTCAGATATACTGTACAGCTCTGATGTGTGTGTATATACTGTATTTTTACACGTTTGTCATAAATGGTAAGTTGCTGACTAAAACAAATTATATATTCACAATCAAATTATTATCGTTTCAAACTGTATTTTAGTCTTTATTATGGTTTATTAACAAGATTATAGTTTGTATGTTTGAGCATACAGCATGTGTATTTTTATAAACTAGCTTTCAGATTCCAGCTGCCTTAGCAGTAAATTAATTGATAAGCAGTTGGTGCTGTGTTGTTTTTCCACTGCACTTCCCATAGATCGCCTGTCAATCAAACAACATCTGCAACATTCTGACATGTTTTTCTTTTTATTATTCCAAACATACAATTGCTGCTTGATGAACTGTATCACGCATCTCTTACTTTTCCAGAAAAGGCCTGAAAGTTGTTTGTATTCAACATCTGTTTAAACTCTATTCACTATGGCCACCAAAAGCTCACACTTCAGTGATTTAACAAAACCTATTTTGTACCTTTGTAATGGAAATTCTCTCGAGTAATATGTTTGAAACACTGCAAGAGGAACAACAGGCTTCCAGCTTTGTCACTGTGAAGCCTTTCTCCTCTTCGTGTTGCTTTTCGTTTCTTCTTTGATCCCTAGTAGGCAGCTGGAGATGAAGGTTGGCCATGTAACCAGTACACTGATGTGACTCCCCAGGATCTTTGACTTGCTGCATGATGCTTTTCCATGTTTTGAAATCCATGGCAATGGCTCTGGCCTGGTTGAAGTAAGATTGCCAGTTTTTCAGGTCCCCTTTCCTTGCCCATGTTATCTTAGGTGTAGACCATTGTATTTCCACCTTCACTGTCTCCGGAGGCGCCAGTCTGTGCTCATTCTTGCATCTGGACAAGTATCATAATGAGAAGAGATTTTTCTTAGTCAACCAGAGCAAGTGCTACTGGAGGACCAGTAATGATCTGCTATACCTTTGTCTATGTGTGAAGATGACCTTTACGCAGGGATGTACAGCCTTCAGAAAATACACACAGCCAGTCAGATGTGTACATTCCTATGATAACAAAGCAACCATCTGTCCATCTGTACAGGTCCCACATGGCTGTTAGCATGTGTGAAAATAGCCCTAATATTTAGCTACAGGTCTTGAAGGACTGCTTACTCATGGATGAAGGTCATACTGATGCGAGTGTGCACTTGAGCACACTCAGTGTGCGAATCTTAGATAGCATGTGCACACAGATATATAAAAACACACAGACTGTAATAATGACATGCTTTCTTCTTGTGCTGTTTGACATGTATGCAGAGGAAGGCACAGCAGGAGGAGTGGGGAAAGGTAAAAGAATAGAAATATAAAAAAAGGTGTATGAAGAAGAGAAGGGGGGGTAGAAGAGTGGGAGGAGAGAATGGGTAGATGAGAGGAGATGAGGAGTGGGTAGGAGAAGAGAGCAGAGCAAGAGCGGGGTTGAAGCTGCATTGTTAATGGTGTTGTGTGTATGTGTGTGTGTTTGTTAAAACCACTTGTGAGCGTGTGATTGTGGCTCTTGTGTTTTGTTTTTTTTTACTCATTTGTCTCTGTTTGTAGAAATAGTAGCTTCAGAGTATGACAATACAAGATCTCTGACACACGCGCTTACACCCTCACACACCATTCAACAAGGTGAGAAGTATGATCAAGGCCTGTGCTTTTTCACATTTTTAGTTCAAGAAGGGGACTGCAGCTGCGGGTTCTTTATGGAAACGTACCCTGAGTGCATGTGTGCACCGCGCTGCTAATTCAGGTGAAGAGGTTCCACAGTGTTAATGCCATCCACATTTAATCCTGTCACAGCAAATTTAGCAATGAAGGAAAAGTCTCCAATTAGGGCTGTGTATTTAAATTCTGCCTAAATTTCAATGTCACCAGCTAAAATTCTTCGAAACCATCGAATGCAGAGAGGAAAACAGAATCGTTTAAGGATAAATCCTTCTGTGGCTTTAAGAGTTAAAACTGTCAATCTTTAATGAGATTTTAGAAATATTTTATGATTTTACCTTTTGTTCTTCTCTGTCAGTTTCTTTTTAATATATTCTACTGTCTCATTTGATTCTATCTTCTCTGGCTTTTTTTTTTTCTACCACCGCAACTTCTGTTCCTTCATTTCTCCACCATTGTCTTCGGCTGCTTAAATATTTAGAATATGTTTAACAGGCTGTGTTTGTCTTCCAGGCAAAATGATTCTTGATCTCAGCGGGAACAGAAGGAACTATAAAAGGCACATTTTTCTCCAGACAGTGTGCAATATGTGTGATCGCGGAGCCCAAATATGCCAAACATATAAAAAATGAGATTGTTTGCAGGTTGAGAAATGTAATTGCATAGGATTAAGCGGTGAGTTGAAGGTCTTAAAAAGCTTAAACTGCTTTAGCAGCTGACGTTGACGCACCAAAGAGAGTTGAAGTATTTAAGGCAGTAAAATTAGCTTTGTTAGCCATGCTAACATCACACGTCTAACTTAAACCATAATAATTAGAAAGGAATGAACAGAAGCAGCACCAGCAAGCTGTGGCCTTTCACCTAAGAGGCAGTAATACTCTGAAAAGTGATTCACAGGGCATCTATGCTAAAGTCCAACACAATCGCCGCCGTATAGCTCAACACATGGATGAGCCAGTGTTCCTCTTGTGGGGTGTATACTCCACACACACACCAATAGGCCTCTATGCTGCATTAGCACCTGTTTGGGTGAACTAAAGCCAACAAACAGAACAAAATAAGAATTAAAGATATCTTCTCTTGAAATGTTGCCCCTACTGTGCTTTTTTGTCATGAGACATCTTAACAATTTGTTTAGGTGTCTGTGTTGGACTCCAGTGTAAAAAGTTCTGTGTTTTGTCGACCCAACCTTCTACCTGCCCGTAAACACTAAAATATAACGTAGTAACTCTCTTAAATATGAAAGCTTTTTTTTGTAGCGCATGATTAGTCCTCGCAGCCCACAGCCAGTAATACAATTAAGAAACAATATGTGATTGTGCAGATGTGAACTATATGTATGCATAACACCACAACACATTATTGCCGTTAACACACAATACTAATGCAAACACACAGCCTAATAGCTAATTATATCGTTCTTTTTAAATAGTCCTGCGTGGGACACTAACAGTTCACACAGCCACACTAAAGCTAAATGAAAACATCCTAACTAGCAGAAGATACACAACATTAACAGGACATAAAGAAATACCAGACCTACATTTGTGAGTGGATTGCCCTAAGGAAACCCCAACATGACTTCTGCTGCTTTTGAGAGCAGAGTAAAGTCCGCTGTGGTCATGTTTGTCTTTTGATTACGAGTAAAAAGGCTTTTTCCTTACAAAGATCAGCTCATCATCTACAGGATCCACTGCAAACTGTCTGTTTCCGGTGAAAGTCGTGAATTTTGGAAAGGATGACAAAACATTCCTCTCAGGTGACACATGCCTCCTAAATATTGGGCTATGAATTTAACAGCTTCCTGCTGGTTTGTGATAAACAGATAAAAGTTACTGTAAAACTTTATTTTGCTTGTTGTCTGAGCTTCTCAGCATCTCAGTACCCCCCGGCACTCATCACATCCCATCCATGTAAAAAAAAAAAAAAAGTGTGTACACAAACAAAAAGCAACTTCAGAGGTACAAGAGCTCTCACACACACTTTGCCCTCCCCACTGTAAGTGTGTGGGAGGGAAAACCTTTTAGTAATACTACACCTTGTCAAGAGGCAGCACACTGATAATAGCATGTGTATGAAACTCTGTGTGTGTGTGTATATGTACCTGTTATCCCTGTGATTAGATGCAACAGCTGTCAGTGTGTTCATGTGAAAACACGAGTATTTCTGAGTCATGTTCGATGTGTTTCTGTGTGTTTGAGATGTCTTTCCGTGTGTCTGTTAGGATGTGTTTGCATTTCTGAGTGTGTGTGTGTGTTTACATGACGGGGTGGGCATCTACCCCTTGCTTTAATTGAAGCTTGTGCGCTGTCAGCATTGGTCAAGTGGTCCTCTCAGCTAAACGACTTGGCTTGAGCAGCAGTAACAGCGTAGCATGCATAACTATCTCTCTATTAGCGTCATATAAACGCAATGATTACTATAATAGAGAGTGAGGGGGAGGTGGAGAGATGATTGCAGTTGAAAAAAGAAAAAAGGAGAGAGATGCACAATTATATAGAGTAGAGTGGAGTGGCATACCACTGAATGGACATACACTGTACATCACCTCCACTTCAAACATTACTTTCCTTGAAGCAAAAAGAACTTTCATAACACATTATGATTGATTATGAGGCCTTGGCTATTTCACCATGAAGTTAAACAGCAATGTGATTGTGGCTTTAATGGTGAAAATGTTTTTATCTCGTTCATCTTTCCTGTTTATAAAGTAGAGTCATATTTGGGGTCTTTGAGTTAACTCATGGTACCAAGAGAGAAAATGCATCTGCTCACATTTTGCCTTTCTCTTAAGTCTACAGTGGCTAATGCTTAATCTTTGCAACATTGCAGTTCATACCTGCTGCTGCCCATTTCCAAAATCCTTCATTTTGGATAGTGTTTGTTTAGTTATTAATCCACTGAGCTGCAGATGTTTTTTGAAGCTTTTTCATCTTCTAACTAGCCACTTGTTCACACAGACCACTATCAAATGTTTATCCCCTCACACTATCAGTAACACTGGTCCGCAGCTCATGCAGAGGGATTTGTGTTTGCAGGCCACAGAGCTGACCTATTCAGATAACAGCATGGCTGCACATTGGAATCTGATGCAGGAAATTAAGGGAATGAAAAATGAATTCTACAGCATTTGAGGTAGGCTGGTGGTCTGCCCTTTCTTGGCAGCCTGCAGAAAACAATATCGCTCATTCAACACTGTCCTTAAAAATAATTCTCTTCTTAATACCCACTAACGCAAGATTCTGACGTTTAGCAATATTTTCTTATTAGATTTATTTACATAAGAGAAAAATCTATGCACATTCAAGACCACACTTCACACACAGTTTAACAGACTTCAAAACATTTTAAATCACAGAACAACACCATGAAACGTGATCACGCCACAAGAAGAAGAAGATGATGTGGGCTCTGCCATTCGCAGGTGTTTCTTTTCACGACCATTCTCGGGTACAGCATTCTTTAAACAAATATGAATCTAGTATGTGGTTTGTGTTATTTCACATTCACGTTACGAAATATGATATTTATGAATATGATATCCTGTCTGGTGCCCTCTTATGGGCCCTGGTGAGGTGTTTAACTGGGCAAAATAGTTCACAAGGACAATGAAGGTACAAGCAGATCTGCGGTTTAGGAACATGAATGAATGTGATGAATGTGATGGTTTTCCTTTGGACTTTTCTTATAGAAAAAAATTATGAAGATATTGGTGAATGAAACTTTATATTAGTAGTTACTGTGAATAAAGCAGTTCACTCTGAGGAACAGGCTTGATTTTAGTGACATAGAAGGCTGAGTGAAGGCTGAGTGGACGTAGGACCTTGACTGTAACGGAGTTTAGAACTTTGGCAATTGGAAAAAGACCAACAAACTCTCGACATGGAGAGGCGGGTCAGTGGCAGGTGTTCATCCCCCTCTAGCCAATGCAGAGGAGAGGCCACAGACCTTTAGTTCTTGATTAACCTGCGTTGGCTAATCTCTCACCACTTGGACCTTGTCTGGATTGATGCAGAGCCGATTAAGCCCAGAAAGGTGACTAAATTCTGGTGGATTTCACATTTCGTTGCTTTCACATAGAGACAGTTGTATAGTAGCCTCTGCAGGATGGCACAGACGTTGTGGGTGTGTTCAGCCTGTGAGCGGGAAAAGATAAAATTAAATCAAATCAGGCTTCGGGGCTAAACCGTGACAGCGAGAACAGCTTGATCTCATAGTAACTGTCTAGAAATGATGCTACAAGCAGCACACTCTCTATGCTAAATGAGCTGAAGTAGCAGCTACGCATCTTGAATAGATATCACTCTGTTAAGAGAAATGGAAATGCAGGGAAGCTCCTTTTGCAGCCGCTGAAAGGCTGTAAAAGCCAGCAGAAGTGGAGAGCGTGGCTTAATAATTTCCCCACGTGTTTATAGAACCTACCTGACCATCTGGCTGTCGCCCACGTGTGAGGTCTTACAGCGAGCCCAGTTCAGTTTTTCTTTTTACTTACATTATGCACTTATACATCACAGTAGAACTGCAGTACTGTATGTAGTGAATTACAGTCGTACATGTACATGTAGACAAGCTAAAATTATTTTATAAGTACAGCAGAACTTTTGACAATGTTCTCCAAAAAGTTCATATTTCCACACCTCCTCGTAACCCTTCATCTCTCCTTGTTAACAGGTTTGATGTTTTTCTGCAGTTTACACAGTGCAGTGACATAACGTAGGTCTTAGGAGCTGGTGCAGTATGGTTGTCAGGGGCAACTATTTGAGTTTTCTATCACACATCCAGCAGAAAAAGAGGAAAGCAATCAATGAAATCTGAAAAACTATAATTACTGGTTGGAATTAAGTTTTGGTTTTTAGGTTCCCTTTGTGGTTGAAGACAAAGACTGTATAAGTACACAGTAGGTCCCTGTTGTACCTTACATACGGGCAGGATCTGGTGTTGTTGTGTTGCTAGGCCTGTCTCTGCTGCTGGAACGCACAGCCATCTCATTGTAAAAAATGGACGAAGACTAGTGTGCCAGTCATAAGACCTCTAAGAAAACAGAGTTTATTTTCCGGAGCAGATATCAATGAGGAAGAGGAGGTCGCAGACAGATCCAAGAAACCAGCGAAATCACAAAGTGCATCAGCTGCAGGAGCACTAAAGCAACTTCTGCTCCTTGGCTGAAATGGAGACAATTAATCCCCTATGGTCAGCTCAGGGCCACAACCTGTAAAAACTGTTCCCAGAAGAACCTCCACTCCATGCTGTCCTGCTGCAGAAGAGGCAGAGAGAGCAAGGTGGAGGACTGAAGAAAGTGCTAGTAGAGGGCAGTTCAGCATCACCTGCACGTGTGGTCAGACGTAGCTGTAGAAGCGTCCTGTTAAAGTTCCTTAATTAATCAACTGAATGTTTTTACCTGCCAAACTATAGCACAACCACAACTGATCTAATCATAAGAACAGAATTAAAAAATATTTTGTTGCATTTATTTCTTGCTTACAGCAATGCAAACAATGGAAATAGACTACTGAACTAAATAGACTGTCTTCTGCCACAATCTACTATAAAAGAGCGCCCATAACAAAAGCTTTCAAGGCTCAAATTTTAGTGTGAAGAATTATTTTTTTACCTTTTTCTTCAGACTATACAGCGCAGCATTAGTGGTCAATGCCAACAGGAAGCTGACCTATGCTGTATATAGCTTAGTCACTGAGGTGTGATCTGCACAGATTGAAAAATCAATTACCAATCACAAACCAAAGTCCTTTAGAAACGCACAACAAACCTTACACAACCTGGCCTTGTGCACACAGTAACACTCACCTACATTTGTTTTTCCATTGTGAGGACACTCATTGACAAAATGCATTTTTCAGCCCCCTAACTATTAGAAATATTCAGCTCTGGAAAAAAAATTAAGGATAACACTGATTCGCAATCACAGCTTTCATGCAGTGGTCACATTATTTTCTAGAGCTGTATATGACTTACCCCAGATTTTACCCTAACCTTAACCAAAACATATAACACAATAACCTTAACCCTCAAACATGTCTTCATAACAATTGGACAATGATTGTCCACACAAACATAGAAAGACATTAACTGAATGGGTCTCAGCCTTGACACAAACACAAATACAGTGGCTCCACTTCACACAAATGCACACTACACTCCACAGTGGTTGCACTTCAGGATGCTCTAGTGTGCCAGTAATCAGCAGTGTGCCTGCTCCTCTGTGTGTGCGAGAGAGTGTGTATGCGATTAGACGAGGGGAGATGTGAGGTTGTCTCCAGCGTAAAGATATGGAGATGTATGCAGACATCGAGTTATCATTCTGGAACAGAAAGGAAGAAGGACAGATAAAAGGAGGGAAATATAGAAAGTGAGAGAGAGAGTACGGTGTGGAAGAGACGCAGAGGGAGTGAGATGCCTGTCACATTCAATAGCTTAAAGTATGAATAAAAAAAACATCTTTATGTAAACAAACATATATAGACACAACTCGGTCTCTTAAATATGCAAATTGGTCAGATTTTCCAACAGCAAAATCACAGTAACCAACTGGTGAATCCATCAGTCACTCAGCCAGAACACACATCTGCTTTATGTGCTGCAGACATCTTCACCGATTCATTCTGATTGAAGCTGGAAACAACAATATGTTTACAGCCTAGTCTCATATTAAGCTTAAATCATGAAATAATATTTTACTGCCAGCTTTTTGGAATGGGATTCTCATTGTCACAGATGAGGCCATGAGTGCTTGGACATTTTACCCGCTGTTATCCCTTCTGACGATTTCAGGTATGGCAACATGTGCTTGAGCAGTAAGTTTTTATCATTTAAAACGTGTTTGTTACCTTAGCAAACACTGATACAATGAAAAGTGACAAAAGCTCATTAATTGCCACAGAGAATGCAACGGCAGTAATTAATTAAGGCTGCAGTCTTGTTATGACACTTTTTAAACTGTGATTGTGTGTTTTACTCCATTTCACTGCAAATACAGAACAAGTATATGTAAAGTACATTTCTGTGGTATTATTATACTGTAGCTAAAACGGTGATATTCTGACTCAGGCAGTGTGATTATGGTAGAATGTATGGGGTCACCCCAGTTTCACATCCATCACTCAACACCTGTAATTAAGTTCTCATTCTATATAATGGCTACCAGTGCTTCTTAATGTCTGACGAATGGGGTTGACATTTTAATTACACAATTTAGAGAAACTATACAGTAAAAACATGACAGTGGATCATATACTGTAGTCTCATATTGTATCTGACTCACTGAATCTCATAACAGGGCACATTAGGCGTCTTATATAATCATCTTATTTAGGGTAAAACCTGAACTAACTATTGAAATATTCGCAGTAACATCTGCATACAATCAAAGTTAATTACTGACTGTATATTAAGATGAAAGAGGCTAAAAAATATGAACATACATGTGTGAACATTATACAGTATAGTAGGTCACACAGTTACTACTGATAAGGTGGAATCATTTTACATTTTGGCAGGTTTGAAATATGTGAAACGTCATTCACACAAGCAACAAAACACACACACACGCACAGTTCTCTGAGAGCAAGTTCAAAAATATTTTCCATGTATTTCAAGCAGTGACATTTGGAGCACAACCTGAACGCTGATTTAAATACCTCTGAGTTCTGGAAATATAGTTCTCCTTGTTTAAACTGAGATGAGATTTTGTTTGAAGTTTATCTCACGCTGCAAAATTTGCCAACACAGTTTGCAGGAGAAGGAAGATTAAAACATACAGCTCTCAATGGCATCAAATAAATGTCTCATTACACTAGACTGAAGATGCTCTCTGGCTTTAAATATCATTCATATCATCTGTTCTGTATTTTACAGCTAGAGACAGTCAGTGTAGAGGTTTAGTGTATGTTATATTTGATATGTGTTTTATTTTAGCATTTTAAGTTGATTGTCCAAAGTAGCTACATTTAAATTTGGTACATTCAGGTGAAGAATTAATTCTACCTTCTTAATGTTCTTTAGACCATGATGGGAACAGACTGGACAAAAAGACAGCCCATCATTCCTTAAGGAAATGAAGGTCAGTCAGTCTGAAAACTGTCCTTTGGTCTGATGAGTCCATATTTGAGTTTTTCGGTTCGGTGAACGGACGGTTCCTGAATGTGTGGTTCCCACTGTGAAGCATGTTGTCATCTGCTGAGTCTAGTTTAGTGTTATGCAAATTTCAAAATAACTTTTTTAAAAGTTAAAAAGAAGATTATACTGTATGTCCACTCATCAAGAGGTTGCTCCTTCTCCTGTATTGTTGGTGCAGGCCAGTCAAGTTCCTCCACACCAAACGTGCTCATCAATGTCCTGATGGATTTTGCTTTGTGCACTATCGCATTCATTGATTTGGAGGGGTGAGCCAATACTTCTGCCAATATAGTGTATATCGACTGTTACTTCTTCTTTAAAAAGTATAAAAGTAACAAACTAAGTTGCTATGTGTAGGATTAGAGAGCTTGTTACTGCACATATTACATTGCAATACATGAAAAATCTGAAAAAATGACAACTTCTTTAACAAGATCAATTAATTGTGTGAAAGTGCCCACGTATGTGTGTGTGTGTTTATCATTTTCCTCCTTGCTAGCTGAATTTAACCTTAACACATGATGTCTATTCTAAAGTCACTAAGGCCTAAGTGATAAAACACATTCCTCCTACACACCAGCACCATAACAAACATTTCTTTTTGTTCAGTTATTATATTATTTATGCTGCAACTCAGTGGGAAGTATTTTGAATATGCAGCAGGTTTAAGTGCATGCTGGCCCAGACCAGTCAAACCACAGGCCCTTTATTCAGGAATCTGAAACACACAGACACACAACTCTGCACAATGAATACCGACAGCAACAACCTCCACCTTTCCTGCTGGAAACAACATATTTTTAACTGTCAGACAGTGAATTCAGTGTCTCTATAGACACAGGTCAAAATAAAACTGATTCATTAGCTTATTGTCTCTTTATAATAAAAAGGACACAGATATCTTATTTTGGTTCTTAAGAGAAAAGGTTAAAGCAAAGGAAAACTTTGTCCATTCATCCAATTTAATGGTGAGCTTTTTTTTTCGTGCCCAAAGGTCACATTAATGAGCAGCAGAGAGCTGAGGTGGCAGACACATATGGTTTTTAGGAAGAGAGGAGACAGAGGTTGTGGGACTCGTAGCCCAAATCAACTTAACTATTATTTGTCCAAACAGATAGTTACGAAGATCCAAAACTTAGACTTTGGCCTTAAAAGGATCAGTTCATGTGAGCATAAAAATCTCCTACCACTGTGGTCGGGTTACAGCAGTCACAGACAATACTGGGGGTCACCCATTAGCAAAGCAATGACAAAATCACTTCCCACAGTAATTTAGGAAACATGAGTAGGACACAACAATTTCTGGGTAGCTTATGAGATAGCACTCGAGTTGATGCGAGTTAAATGACCAGTCCTGAAAAGCATGTGAAACGTCCAAAGGTGTTTTGGTAGGATTTGTCATGTATTTTGCTTACTAGGGTAAAAATTTAATTTTAGGCCAAATCAAACCTTTGTTTCTCACTGAAAATCCAACGAGAGCCTGTGGGTAAAGAGCCAATTTTAAAAATAAAGAGAAAGATTGTGCTTAATTTGTGTCTTCTAATGTCATAATGTAATGTGAAAACAACAAAGTCCATCATGTTTTATTGGATTTAAAGCAATTTTACCCTGAAATAAGGCAAATACACATTAGTATCCGGCCTGTAAATATTTGAGCCACTGACAACAACAGTAAGTATAGTAGGTGTACTTTGTTCACACACACACACACAGGGCGACTGGGACATTTGACAGCGGAGCCAACGGCCATCGCTCTTTTTGTCTTTCAAAACAACAAAACACATTCTCTCTTCATATTTATCTCTCTGCCTTCAAAGGCGACCATCAACAGGCAGGAAGAAAGAGAGACAAAGAGAGGGGGATGAAAGACAGGGACACTGAAGTGCTGAGGCTTGGTTTTATTAGAGGCGGTTGAAAGCATCCCTCTTGGCAGCTAAAACATGATGAAATCGCCCCAGATGATATGATGAAATCTGCACACAGAAAACAAATCCGCATGTGTAAAAAGACAATTAAGCAGAGCAGACTAACAAAGCAGCAGATGTCACATTAGACAAGCTCCCAGAAACTGAATCCTGTTCAGATTGGATGATTCTGAAGTGGAGATTCATTCATTCAGTTGTGCCAAATGTAACATTGCACTGTGAAAATTATTATCACACTCTGTTCTTGACTTCATCCAAATGATATATAACCACACTTTAACCACTGTCGTTGCCGTGTACACAGACAGTAGAAATAACTGGTTTAAAAACACAGCTGCTCAGGAAGCTCGGATTGAGATTACTGATAAATTAACATCAGCATAAGAGTTTTAGTTGCATTACCTTCGGTTCATGTAATGTTATTTTTGATGAAGACTAAACTGTTTTTCTACAGAGCTGCTGGCAAACTACCTGTCATCTTTATGGCTGCTCGCAATAAAAAAAATGTTAATTTGTCAAAGTATTTTTTAATCATTTAGTAGTTACAGTCAGTTATGCTTGTGTTGACATTTTCAAAGTGAAGACAGGCCAATGAAAATTAATCCGTTTGAAATGTTTTAATTAGATGAGTTAATGATCCATAATGCAACAGTTGGGTGAATGCGTGAAACTAAAATCCCATGTTTTTCAATCCAGTGTTCCTTTGCTTCAACACAAATGTTCAATCTAAGAGTATATCCTCACTCACTGAGAAGCGTTTTAAACATCTAAACCTCATTTTTTATAGTATTTATATATTTATTTGAAATCATGTGATGCTTTTCACCTCTGATGCTGACAGCTGGTTTAAACGATAGCCCGTTCCTCCCTGGAGGATGTTTGTTCATATGTATGTGTTACTTGTGTGTATATTCATGTTTTCACGTGTTCACATGGGAACATGTGTACAGAAGATAACTCTCATAACTCTTGCTAGCTCTGGCTGTGCGTGCGTGATGTGCGTACAGTACAGTGTGAAGCATGACACTGGTGAGGGCTTAGGCTGTGCTAACATGCCATCTCCTAGATACAGCCTGCAGGCAGGGACGGACCTGGCTAGCATCAACACTGTTCAATAATTCATATTACACAGGCCTTATTACATGCAATGCTAACACACAGTGCTAGCAAGAACACTGCTATTATACCTGATCTGCACACATCCATGCACTACGTGGGTGTCATCACTGCTTGTAGCATATGTCCAAACAAAAGGAGGAGGTATGGGCTGCAGAAGAAAATAAAATGACTCTGAGTGGGAATGGAGAAAGGATAACATACAGTTTTTTTAATAAGGGAATTAGAAATGCTGGAGCTACTCCATAATAGATGACCAATAACACATTTTCTGTCACTCGGTTTTCTGGAATGGGGGATGGATGGGGGATGAAAATAACTTGAGTAGGAAGCAGTTGAAGAGAGGAACAGTGGAAGGACGCTGGAGAATGGAGAGAGAGACAGAGGGAGATAGAGAGAGAAATGGCAGATGACTGATGGATGATGTGATCGTCACTGTGGCATTGTGAGAGGACTAAAGGTATAGGGATAGAAAAGGAAAGTTCTGTTACTCCAAGCTACACTTTTCTTGTTCTATCTAGTATTATAGTCGATCATTTGTTATTTCCAGGACTTTTAATAGCAGTGTAAAACAGTGTGAACTCATAAAGCACCTCACAACTCATTTATGGTAGATTGTCTTAAGGAGATTTATACACGTTTAGGGGCACTAGTATAAGAAAACACAGCTCCGGATCATCTTGGGCTGTTGGCTGTCACATACTGTATACTTACTGTATATGTACTGTTTTTTGTCACGCTATTGCTTGCATGATTTTTTTTCTGCCCTTATTGAAGAGTTCACAGTTAATTAGAAACTGATTGTAGAATGAACATGAATTCATGCAAACAGCAGTCTGCATATGTCTTATTTCAAACCTCTGAACAGACCTTTTAAGATATTTTGACTGATTACATGTCTTCTTAGGACTGTGCAGGTGTTTACAGACTCTGCTTGATTGACATCTTCCTATCTTTCTTGTTAGTTTTATGGCACCTGTTCTCATTCTTTCAAATCTATAAACAGCGTTCTGGGGACCTTTGCAAATTCTCAGCAGAGCTCTAGTTTCCACCTTAAGACGTCAAACGTTCTTCAGTAAGTGAAAACACTTGTGTGGGTGTGCAGGGCCTTTCTGGTAGGAGTACCTCTTTGCTTTGACATGAGTGCAGGATATCTCATTCACTTGCGGTCTTTTCAGTATTCAGCATTGTGTTTTAATATTAAAGTTATATCCTCTCAAGGCGCAGTTCAAACACCCCCGCTGCACTTGTAATGTACATGTTGACAGCGGCAGCCAACAGCTTCTGTTTTGTCTTATGCTAGACAAGCAGTAAATAGCAGCAGCAGTTTTTAATAAATAACACAGACAGTGATACAAGTCCCTGGCGATTCAGAAGGATGGTGGATTTATTGCTCATACAGCCACAGCGGGATCAGGACTATAGAATAGCGTGTTTGCTGAAGGGTACACACTGCAAAAGTGGTGATACATAAATAAACCCATAATAAACGCCATAACAAGTTCATTGCAGGAGAATGGCATACAATTTCTCTGAGAAGGGAGAAAAGGCAATAAATTTAAACACCCGTCTATGGCACGCATGTTATATTTCACTTTTTACTGTAATATGAGAGAATGAAATCTGACTGAAAATATTTTTCAAACAATCCACAGTCGTGTTGTTGCTGGACGTAGCTTTGACAGGACAAGCCCGACATAAATAGACAATGTGAGGCTCCATCCAGATGTGTTTCACTGGTGCTTGAGCTGACTGAAATGAAAACATTTTAATTGCTTGAGATTGTTGTGCACAACAAAACTTAAAAATTGTAGCAGTCAGTGTCACGATTGGATTTTCTCAATTAATTGTGAAATCCTATTGGATGGAACGTGTTGGTGAGCTCCAATTCATTGTCTTATCGACTGTCTCCTTTGGTAGCTGAATGACATCTGTAAAGTGCATCTGTTCCAGGAAGAGGTACTTTACTGTCACAACCACTAACACACAATATAAGTGTGTGAGGTGAGCAATAATAGTAGACTCTTCTAGACAAGTTGGCCTCTGGGTAGAGAGTGGCAATCTTGTTCTCTTCTTCTGCCTTTCCTCATGTGCACAGGCACGAGTCATTCTGAACACACATGCAGATGTGGCCACACGTTCATTATCCTCATTATCCTCGCTAACATAGATATACTAACAATTTAGCTTTCGTAAAACTAAATCGCCATTCTTTCCCCGTTCTCCGTCACTCCTTTCTTCTCTCACTCCTTCTGTATCATGACAGTGTAAATTGGTCATGCATAATGGATGAACAGATACAGACACTAGCAGAGCTCTTTTACGTTGATGCTGAAGGTGGGGGGAGGAAGCATGGAAAATATGGCAGTTGTGTACACACCCTCGTCCCCCTTTCTGCTGATCAACATCCCACTCGTGTGTTTCTGCAACGTCGCGTTTCTGTTTTCAATAGACAGTCACAACGCTGACAGCTCCAGCCATCATATTTCACACTGTTCACTATCACCTGGCTTAAAAATGGTGAGAGAGCATGGAGATGGACTGTGGATGACGTTAGCATTGTACCTGTAAACAGATGAAATACTTCAGTGAGTCCATCAGAACTGGGCATAGCAGCAATTGATACACTTCTGTTTTCCTCAGTCTAGTTGTCCTCACTGCATATGCATATTTTTACACTTCAAGTCCATTTTCTTTGAGTCTTCAGGTGGAACATGCTCTACAGAAAGCGCCAGACCAAAGTATATCAAGTAAACACAGTTCAAACAAACTAAATCTAGCTTCCAAAGCTATTGCTGCATGTGTACTTTAAACTTTTTGAACTTGTTGCTTTCTTTATTGTTCTATTATTATTTGTGACATTTCTGCAGTAAGGAGGGAGTCCGACAGTCAGTCTGCCCTCAGTGAACAAAGACTGTTTGGGGGATGTTTGTCTAGCTGACTCCTGAGTGATGGGAGTCAGACTAAAGTTCCTCACATAATACTGACAGTCAGATATGAATGACGCTGTGTCGTGTAGGACAGCAGGGAGAGCAGCTGTGTCGCCCGATGCCACTCACACCGTGGCACATTGATGCATGCAATGCCCACAGACTAAACAGAAGCAGTGAGGCTGTGTGTGTGTGTGTGTCTGAGAGGAAAGGAGAGGGTTGCCTTTGTTAGTGTGCGTGTGTATCTGCATTTTGTGAACAAGTTGTGTCGTCTGAGCAAGAGACTGATGTTGTGTCAGTGTGTGTGCACATACGCGGGTTTTTTGTGTGTTTGTGTGTGTGTGTGTGTGTGTGCGCATTAGTCTGTTTGGTGTCATTTGCATGCAGGTCATGATGACCCTCTCCTCTCATCTGAGATTCTCATTAATTCAAAAAGCAGTCAGCGCGCTCACACACACACACACACACACACACGACTACACTGGGCTCTACACAGGCCATCACATTCTAATCACTGCACCCTGCCCCTTCAATCTCCTTCTCCTTATCTTTCTTTTTCACTCTCCACCTCGTCCCCCCCTCTTTGTCTGCTCACATATCTCTCCCCTTTTCTTTTTGCTTTCTTTCTTCTTTATTTTGCCCTCTGGTTCTTCCCATTTCCCTCTGCCTTCTGTCTGTCTCTCTCATGTCTAATGGGGGTAAACACTCAGAGCAGGTTATTAGGGACACCTAGTTGTGACACCCTGCCATTATGTCCCCATTACTGTGACACCGTCACATGCCCCCTTGCGATGAAACCCCTGTGACCTTGTTATGTCCTCATTATGATGACCCAGTGTGTAATGACCTATTGACGTCTGCTCATTAATACCTTATTTAAGCTCACACTATAATGGCAGAGTTCTCGGCTGCATTATTAGCAAATCCACCCTCTTTTTGCATGTGACATTACTGTTGGCTGGAGACTGACTAACAAAGTGCTGATGGGCAGAGGCAGATTGGTCAAAGCTGAGAGGTTTCATCCAAATAATATAAATCTGTATCTATTTTGATTTATATTCTTTTTTATCAGTAAATGCAGTGCTACATTTATTAATACTCTGGATGACACATAAAGTGCACATCTGCCACAATAGATACTAGAGTTCGACCCTGGAGTCCTGTCTGTGGTTAGGTTTAGGCGACCAATCCACTTCTACACAAGTGGATTGGTCGCACAAGTGCCAAAAGTAACTAAACCTATGTCTGTCACCGTTATGTTTTTATGCTCCAAGGTGGACCAAATGTTTCTCTAACCATAACTAACTAATATGAATTTCTACAAACGGCTCAAGAGAGGATTTAAAAAAATTTATAATTTACTTTGTAGTCATGTAAACCAGATGTTTACGTTCCAAGATCGGATAGGTCGGCGAAAATACATTTAATTGAACTGAATATGATCCATTTTGTATTTGTAAATTTTCACTTAAATAAATGATCAATAAAAGCTCATTATGTTAATATTAAGCATGATGTCTGTGAAGATTCTCAGTCATCCAGGTAAAGTTGTCTGAAGATTGAGTCATGGCAACTGGACTTCTTTCTTC
>JAUYWH010000007.1:18402098-18432969 GCA_034779795.1 Ctenopoma multispine
GTTAATGCTGCTGACGATGGGTCTGAGTGGGGCTCCTTCCTTGTGTATCTTGGGAAGACCATAAAGGCAAGGGGTGGGCTCCCCAGGATAAAGCCGATGATAGGTTGCCCTGTCGATGGCGTTTTCCATCTCAAGCTGTTTTAGGCATGATGCAGCTGCAATTCCATTACTTAAAAAAATACATTTGCCATTTGCTTTGCTTTAAGATTAGTAGATTAGAAACATATCAATCATGATAAGTGACAAATTACCAAACCTCTACAATCTAATGGAATCCAAAACAACATGCAATGCTACATCTGTGAAACATTGTTGTTAATAATTTTGTGTTACTTCCTCTCCCCCTTTGGAATAATGAGATAATGTGATAATAAAATGAGTTGTCAGTCTTAAGTGTAAGCCAGTGTGCTTTTTGTTATAAGTAATTTGGTTAGATAAGAAAGCTGGAATTATTAAGATTATTTTGACATTGTAGTTTGTGGCATTGTGGCATTGTGGCACAGTATTATTCATACATGCTTTTATGCATCTCACTACAATTGCGTAGCTCAAAATAACCACCGGTGGGAAATCTACTTCTTTGACACAATAGTGCAGGTACTAAGCTTAAAAAGAGTCTGGAGCCAGGGGTATCCAGTAACATTAAGGGTAGCATTACCACTGGAAGGCCTACAGTAAATGGAATACAGATGCTTTTAATAAGATAAATTACACCTGTACTTGACAAGTCAGGATGTCCACTGTGAGAAATTTACTTTATTGTCAAGATGAACCAGTCATTGGGTTCTGTGTAATACAACAAGCACAATGACAGTACATGGTAGCACAGTACTGTCACTGTCATGGACAGCGCCCTCAGTGACACTTTTCCATGTCTGCATGTCACTGAGGGCGCTCGTTTCTTTTGTTTGCTTCGTAATCTTTACTCTTTATTGCCGTCTTATCACCGTTGAGTCAAACCACACAACAGAGTGAATAGCTGAATAACACTGCAGCTCCATTGCTGTAATATGTTATATGTTACACTTTATGAAAACCTATTATGTACAGAATGTTTCAAACAGCTATGAAATCATATACATAGACCAATATAGCCACTGTAGAAGTGACCCCTGCTGATTCAAAAGGCTATAATGAACATCTATGGTAACTGTCCGCCTGTGAAATGAGGCAGAATTATAGAGGATTAACCACAAAGTAACTCTGTTCAGATCTACTGTCATAACATGTGTCTCCTGTCTTCCTTTGTCCCTCTTTAATTCTTTTCTCCTCTCTGTCTCTCTCCTCCAGTGATGACGAATTTATAAACCTGTCATCTTCGCCTCTCTCCAGTCGCTGCCTCGTCTACTCTTCCCTTCATTTTTTTCTGCTGCTCTCTCCTCCCTTCTATTCTGCCGTGCTCATAATGTCTTTGATAAAGCCTGTTAGATGATTTAATGTGATTAACTGTCCTTGTGCTCTCTGATAGCAGACCTTCAGAATTTACAGGAAATTTGCGCGGCTGACTAGTTGGTTGCAGGAATGACTGGCAGTAAAATGTCATGAAATGGATAGCTGGATACCTGCCCTGAATTGTAGGTGGCTGTGTGAGTTGCTCAGGAGCTATTTGTAATTGAAGTCTCTTTGGCAACTACAGCTTCAGTCTTCATGGGCCCGTTTTGTACACCTGGTTTTAGGCAGTTTATCCCATTCTTTGTGACAGATCCTCCCAAGCTCCATCAGATGGGTGGCACCTGTTAACTACCATCTTCAGGCTTTTTTCTTGTCTAGACGTTGGCTGTGTCACGCAAGGACCTCAAAGAGCTCTTCTTCAGTTCGGACCAGTCCGGTTTCAGATGATACAGTGAAGTAGACATGATAATAAATGCCTGTAGTCTGGTTGTTACTGCCCTAGTTTATATTTCTCCTACGCACTACAGTAATATTTCTTAATGAATGAGACTAAAAATGTGTTTTCAATTACAATTTCAAATGTTTACTGTAATAATAATAATAATAGGTGTGCATTTGAAAAATAAAAAACTTTGCCTCAGAAATTCTAAGTATCCACAGATTTAAAGTCCCCAAAGATAAAGTGCTGCAAGTTCAATTGACACTTTAAACATAAGCACTGAAAGAATTTAAATGGTTGAGTGTGAAAGTCAAGGAAGGAGTCAGAGTGTCTGTGGAGATGCACACACAGATAGTGTAAGCACTGTGAGCACTGAGAAAAGTTGAAATTAAAAGTGTAAGTGCCAAAGTCATCTAGAAGCTACGGGGTGAAGACATTTTAAAAAGGAAAGAACAAGATCAGAAATACAAGGTGGAAGGAAGAAAGTGTGTCATTTATTAGCAGGGTAAATTATCTTAGCTGCATATAACATGGTAATTTAAATAATTGTATTCATTCTATGTCCTGTTTGTATCGATGGCATAAAGGATGTGTCTTATACTCTGTTCTGACAATTTAAGGAAAAGCAGAGGAACATCTCACAGCTACAGGTGAACATAGGAGTCATATGTCCTTCACAGATGTTTGGCTTTTTCACCCCAGTAGGGTATAACATTTGATCAGGCTTCATTGAAAAATAGATCTGATATGAAAACATTACCTATTGTATAGTCTTTCACATTATTCTTTGTGTCAGTCCAGGGCTTGCTATCCCATTAACCCTGAGCGACCGTTTCACTCTGCCTTGGGCTAAATAAGGTTTCCTACTGGTATTTTTTAAATGGCTTTACACTGGGATCAGGCAAAGGCAAGTGTAGTGTTAGTCTCAACATTGCAGATTTAGTAATAGGCCCTAAAGCTATTCGGTGCATTGTGAAAAGGGGAGGAATTCGCCTTGGGCCTACTCCCAGGCTAGTGCACAGATAACCAGAGGCTAGGAATGGGAAAAGTGTGGTAGGGTTAAAATCCAGCTCTCCAGTGAAGAGCTCTCATGCTCATTGTCTATACGTGACAGGTGAGTGTGTGGGCAGCAGACTGAGGCTGACTGACTGTGTGGCAGACTGGCAGGCGGACTGAGCAGTTGGCTGATTGTCTAAACCAGGTTTTTAGTCAAGAGCTCTCATCATCAGCGGGTGAATCCATAGGTGACTGGCTGCTCATGCAAATCTGTAATATGTAAGAGTGGGACTGTAGTAATTAAAAAAAAAACATTAGTTTAGCAGGTACAGTTAAGTTTAAGCACTTTTCAAAGAAGAAATCAAAGCTACAGTGGCACTGACTCTTATAAGAACCGTTGTGCCACATTGTCTGTTGCTGGTGGTTAAGTCACTCCTGTGTTTCCTTAATGGCTGCAGTTCAGCAGACATAGCTCAACAATTAATTTTGAGTCGTGTTTTATTTACTGAAACATGCTTTACTGACGAGGGTACCGTGTGGGTGGATTAATATTGGTTTCATTTCAAAGACTTTTATCAAACAAGCAAATTTAGTTCACTCAGTTTTGACTGCTGTTGAAATCTTAGCCTTTTTTTTTTAAAGCTATAGACTATTCAGCTTTAACAACAGTACAGATACAAATCACGCATTGTAACCTGAGCACATAAAAACATTTTGTATAAAACTACAGCACATTTAACCTTATTAAATAGAATTTTCAGGAGTGACAATGTTAGAGCTCAGTGAAGGACGTTATTCAAATGGATTACTCCCATCAGTTTATTAAACTGGTCGATGCATAAGTGCCTGTTCTATTCAGCAGACACAAGAAACACAGTCTAACCTCTGACACTGATTAGAGAAGAGTTGATGATTTATTTTTCTAAACACATAAAAGCGAGTTCACAATCCCAAAGGAAGGCGAGACTTTTTATTTAATTCAAATTGTTACACATCAGCCTATATTTCTAAAAGCAGTGGGGATGTTGTACCCTGCTGCAGTAAAAACATTGTGATTCAGTAACCTGACTGGTTTGTTTCATTAGATCCAAACCAAGGTAATAACGGTTAGAAATAAAGACGTTTCTAACGAAGTAAACATGATGTTGAAAAGTCTTGTTCTCTGGTGGAACCAAGGGTTCGTTAGGCTGTATTATTAGTCATACGTTTCAAATCATCTTATGAATAATGTTGATACAGGACAAAAGGACATGTCTTTACAAACCATACCGAAGACACACGACTGTGGGATTGATCAACAATAAATGCCCATAAATGTTCTGTCACTTTGTCCCTCTCCTCTGTTATAAACCAAAGAACTCTTTAAATAATGAGGCTATGCCACTGAAATACAAGCAAAAGCACCTCCACCACCAATAGCACTATAATGGTTCCTGGTGACCCATCATCTCATCATGGAAACTATGATAAACACCTGGCTACGACTGTGGAACCATCACAGTTTGGTTATGTTAAGGAACAAAAGCAACTCGGTTTGGATTTGAGACAAATGGTTAGGTACATGGTTAGGGTTGGTAAAAAGGCTGTTGGTTGTGTTGCATAGTGAAACACGTGGTTAGTGAGATGTCACACCAAGAAAAGCAAAGTCAAACCTGCACTGACAAAACGTGGAATCACAGAATCATGTTTCCTGTTTGCTGCTAAAAAACTGCTTTTGCTTTCACCTGGCACTTGTATTGCATTCAGTACTTACACTCCATTGTGCCTCAAGTGTTCTAATTGGAAAATAGCAACTGACCTGATTTACATAAGTGGTCTTAATAAATCAGATACTGAACTGGGGCGAGCTGCTTGTTACATTTTGCACACTGGAGTAATTAACACGTATATTAAACACAATTGTGAGTGATTTGCTGACTGTTGAAACCAGGCTTTCGCCATTCTGTGTCCATTTACAAACACGTAAGCGTCTTTGTGTTTGTGTGTTTCTGACCTCAGAAACTAGGTTTTCATTTTAGAGCATCTGTAATGGATGAAATTGCAGGTGTCTGAGTGGCCCGGTGATGGCTAAAACCAGATTTCAGAGCAGAACGCTCATATATAACATGCGTGTGTGGTTGACAGTGTGCAGAGATGTGCTGAATCTTAAACACAGCTACTCTTCTCATAAAGGCTGCATTCACTCAGGAGGAGAAGCCTCCGTTCAGCTGCCACCTGAACTGCATAACCCAGACCAGATCTTTCACTGTTGTGTAGTTATTGATATATATTATGACATTACAGAAAGAAATCAAAGGAGACAATGTAGTACAGACACATTACACTTATAAAGCCAAACATTATTTTTAGTTTTGTCTTTGTCAACTGGTTGCAAAGTTCTTCTGTCCTTCAGTAGACAAAAATAAACCTAAAGAGTGATGGTAGCGCTGGTATTGTGCAAATGCAAAGATTGTTAATGTACTGAGGAATAAAAAAGTGGGACATGTACGTTGGAAGATTCATTCAGTTTCCTGGAGACCACCATCATCAACAGCTGTCACGGGTGTTAGATAGCAACATCTGTCCAATCAAGAGACCAACAGAGATTTTTCTCCTGAGGGAACGAAGGAGGCACAATCCTAATTTTTCAGATCAGTAGTTTAAAATCCAGTCATTTAAAACCCACTAAGCAGAACATTTTGGAAACATATTGAATTTCATTTTTAAACCTGCTTCAGAAGTTGCAGTTGTTTTTTTTCCCTGGCTCCTAATTATACAGCTCATAACTGTAAAATATATATACTGTAGGTATAGTTGAAATAATACAGGGAACTTCTTTCCTACATTATACTTTTTTTTGTTGTTTAACTCAAATTCACTGCCGCAGGTAGCTGTTCAAACTCAGCAACGCAAACCATCGAAGTTCACACGGCTCAGTGCTGACAAGACTTTACTTCAGTTGAGCAACGGCACCCTAGACACCTGAATTCCTCTTTCTTTCTCTGCTGGGAAGCTGCACACACCTCTGCTCTACTGCTGCCTTTTACCAAAGTCTACAAAGTCCCTGAAAGCCTTTTAACAAGTGAAAAAAGGCAGAAAGTCTAACGTCTGTTTTTTAAAGTTGAACGTGGGAGCGGTGTCAGTCAGTTGGTACCGTGCGACTTGTTCAGAAAGAGCAAGGGAGCGTGGGTGACATCTTTCTCTGTCACACTCTTTCACTCTCACTCATTCTGTGTGTCAATTTCCCCTCCTCTCAATCTATTTCTCTTTCTCTGACTAGACTGGGGTGTGATGACTTTGTGACAGCTCCACAAAAAAAGGCTCATTTTGAAGTTAAAATGTGGGGTGCTTGTCAGGGGGGCAGAGTGGGGGGTCTTTGTATGGAATGACTGTGTGTGCATTTCTGTGTGTGTATTTGTATGTGTGTTTGTAAATGCGCCATGCATGATAAGACTGACAGGTGGTGGGCCCAGGGAGGGGAAGAGGAAGAGACTTTTAAAATAGGGTGACTGATGGCTTGATTGCTATGGCTGATTTAAACCACACAAGATATAAAGAACCCATATAATCTTAACTTTGTCTTCTCAAGAACTTTTGTCTTTGACTATTTTTGGAACTGAATAATTGTTCGGTCTTTGAATAGAAATCAATTTGTTGCTGGCAGACACTAATCTGATGAAGGCGAGATGGGCAATAACAGTCAGAGAGAAAGTATGGTGTGTTGGAGAAGAGTTTTGCAGCATGATTCATTATGATGAACTTCTACTTATATTCACATGTTGCTGCAGCGCATTTCATGAAATGGCTGAAGTTGACAATAATGGTAGGAAAATAAACCTATTTTATTCAATAGCATCTACATAGCAACTACAGTGGAGACCAGAGTTTGAACCAGTTACAGCCTTGGAGATACTGGTCCAGATCCAGCTGACTGAGGTTATCTGAAGAGATTTCACACCATGCTTCCACGTAGAACATCCCACAACTTGAATTCTGTTGATGAGCACTTCTAAAACTGATCCAACAAAAAGCGCGTCAGCGCTGCGACACAGTGACTGTACTGGCCACCGCGTTATACACAGAATACCACCGGACTGCTTCTTCCCTAAATAGATCGTATATAGGTTGGAGCAGTGCTTGGTTCATTGTTACAGGATGAAATTGGCTCCAAACAAGTGTCATCCACAGGGTATGACATTGAAAATTAGATAGATAATCCTGCTCCCTACAGATCCCAGTCAACAGGTGTTGAACATGAGTACTTTTTAATGACTTAATGAGTTGCTAGTTAAGATCCTGTGAGGTACATGTTATTTTAATAGAAAACAAAATTTGCTTTCCTTTCAAAAACAGTGACATACATCTGTATATACACTGATTCTGACACTAACTCAGAAGATTCGCACTGGACTTGTGAGACCTATTAAACAGATGTAATATTCCAAATGTTCTCGAGTGCTGCATCAAAAACTTCAAAAGCGCGAATGAAATGGACCAAAACATCTTTATAGTGTGTCGGCAGAGCCCAATCAGTTTAATGAAGCAACATCCTGATTTCAGAGTTCGTCATCATGCTTCATCAACAGACGTAACACAGACGCAAGAAGATTTAAGCAATAAATTGTGGAGTTTGGATATTAATAAGACGTAGTAGCATCACAGTTTGTAGTGTGGACGAAACAAGTCCAGCAGTGGAGCAATTAAAAAAACAAAACATTTGTTTTAAGAGCTCTAGCTACAAAGCAACAACACTGTTGATGCAGATTAAGCACCTTGCTCAAGGGCACTCATCCATCCAGTCAGCCATCCATCTCGACACACAACCAGCTAGCGAAAGAGCCAAGGAGTCCTTGAACCAGCTCGCCAAATAGTCATATCTCCATCCATTTTAGCCACAGCTCCCAAAATTAATTGAACTGCTGATGTAAGAGGCCTAAATGGCAGACGCATACAGGACGTGCACACATGCTCTTCCTCTAATTTCTCTCCCCATTATCTCTTTTTGTTTCATCCTCACTTCGTATTTCTCCTCCCCCAGTCAGTGTCACAGAGCCAGCAGTCAGGATCTGTTGTGCAGTCTTGGATTAAGAACCTTTCCTTCGATCCAATGAGAAAATGTGGCAGTGTCCTTCTCAGTACTAGGACTTTGTGTGTGTGTGTGTGTGTGTGTGTGTGTGTGTGTGTGTGTTGTAGAAACAGACGTAATATCACAGAAAACATCTGTCTCCAGTGTGCTGAATGGGGGAAGAAGGATATGCAAAGCCCTGCAGTTGGCGGGGTTATGATGTGTGCGTGTGTGCAACTGCTTCCGAGCGATGTGCTTTTATTGCTTCATAAATCTGCTCCTGGAAGTCCGGCGGAGGACTGAGAGTGTGTGTTTATGTGCGCAGGTCCCGTATATGCATGTTCAAGATTACTGTATATGCCAGATAAAAGTTCTAATGATGTAACATATCTGTATTTAATGGCGGTCACCTTCAACTGTGCACATTTAATTGACATCACTGGAAAATAAAAAGAATCAGTCTTTTTATCTGAGATCAAATTAGGTGCTGTGTCTGTGATTTGGTTTATGAGGGACAACAAACTAAAGCAATTATACAAGCATGATTATTTCTCGACACTGTGAAGTTACTGTTGTAACTATGTTTTTTTTTATAGGCAGTACATCTGCGACCTTGAGAAACCTCTATCCATTACCACAGCATGTCCCTTTAAATGATATTGTTTTTCTCATAAGAATAATTATTTTATTTTGCTGTACACTATACACATTTTAAGGACATTTTCTATGTTCGAACATATAGTGTCATGAGTGTTTAAAAGCCACATAAACCTTGAACAAACCACAGAATGTTGACATAACTGGTGGCACACGCATTTCTGAAGATGTGCTTAGAAGCTGTTGGTTGTGTTTTAACACCCCGGTGGAAGATTCAGTCTTCTGAGTTAATCAAATCATGAAGGTCTCATTTTCTGTACAAAATTGTAGTGGAAGGTCAACAACAAAACTCTGCAATGTTGATGTGATTTCTGAAGAAGTTCTCTTGAAAAGTCCAACTCAGACTGCTGAAATGTCTGATATGCAGTATGTTTTCACAAAATAAGGAGTGTGAACTCAGCATCTTAACCTACGCTGAAGATGCTGAGTGTGAACTGGAGGAGTGCTTACAGCAAGATAAATCTATTCAGTGCTCATTTGGAAATGAGAATATTGTGTCAAGTCACACGTGAAAAAATATGAACCTGTCTTCAAAATCATTTCCAGCTTCAACAGTGGATGAATGCGCTGGACATGATGCAGAAGATAAAAGCCAGCACATGTATGACAACATCGAAGGGTTTAGCATCACTGTGTCAACTTGCTTCACTTTCTTTTTGTCAGTCAGTGTGACACGATAAAGTATGTTTGGTTTCACTGAAAGCAAATACAGGTCCATGACTGAAGTCCTAAAACCAGAACCACCGTTCAGGCCCTCTTTTTCCTTCAGCTGTTGATGTCTGTGCTTCTCTTAAGTCACTATAATTAGAATACAGGTGGTGAAGGGTTGTTTTGAAATGCCATGTGCTGACGTGAATCGCTGTACCTGATGCATAATCAAGCTGTCACATTAAAACGTTTCGAAAAAGGTTACAGTAAATTGTGTGTGGCGAGCATGTATTTGATGATAATAACCGTGAAACACTCAAACCTCATATGATATCAAATATGTGGTTGCTAATCTAAAAATAGCAGTTTAACTCAATTTCTGATATTAATGTTTCAATGCGTGTTTTTCATCTGACAGCCGTAATACATACAGTACGCAGAGGATCCAACTATGTGAGATTAGAAATGTGTATTCTTGTCCTTGCAGTATAATTGGTATCACGCTGTGCTCCTTTTAAACAGTACTCTCTTGGGTTTGTGTTTCGTTTTTCAAAACGCTAGAAACAGTAGTGGTAGCCAAGAGGATAAGAAATAAATGGTAATGGCAGGTTGCTAGAAGAATATAGTACCAGAAGGAAATAAGAATTCTTTCTACTTCCCTTAGGAAAGTTCATAATCTCAAATGTAGCCGAGTTGTTCCGTGCACGCAGCTGAAGACTGTGGCTGTACAGGGCAACTTGCAAATGCAGTGTGTATTTGTGTGAATTCAAAGTATTACGTTTGAGGAAAAAGAGCAGTCCTCCCTTGGAAAAGTTAGAGAGTGACAGCATGACACCGAAATCCTCCACAGAAACAAATTCTTTGAAACAGCGTTTCTAGCTCGTGCCTCTTCCGAAAAGCTAAAGTCCTGAAATTCTGTCAAAAGCAGCAGCTCTTCTGGTGCAGTCACTCATTTGCTCTCTCTTTCTGTAATTTTCCTTGTCACTTTCGAGAAACTTTTTTTAGGCATTACTTTTTAACACAGACACCAGAATTAAGTTTAACCTTACTTGTAAGAGTAGGCTGTGTGGAAAACCTTTAATGTAGTGTGATTTCTCCCACTTTCTTCCCCACATTCTCTGCCATTTCCAACATTATGCCACATTTAGTCGTTTCTTTACAGGTACAGACATTAAAACAGTCAGCTATGATGCACTGAGACGAGACACAATAAGCTGTGTTTACAGATTAGAGTGCGTGTTTGCACAGATGGAGGCATTTCTCCTACTATTCATTATGGACATGATACCCTTCAGGTGAATTTTCTCTGCCATTTGTTGCAAAAGATACATGTCCACAGTGATTAAAGCACCGTTTGTGCAGGATGAGTACACTGTAGGTCTTAATGTATCCTGTGTTTAGAGACTCACCACAGAAGCCCATTACAGGAAAACTGATCTTCTTGTGACTAAACTGTCCTGTAAGTCTTCACTCTGCCAAATGTGATACACAGCACCTCCCTTTCTCTTCCTCCACTCATGTTAAAGTAGGATTGCTGCCACTGTGCTTTCAGGCCTCTTTATAACCAGCACAAACCTGAAGCACTTTGGTATGATATATTCAGACCAGAGAGGTGCCAGCTTTATTCCACACACAAACCAACATGTTTGTAATTCCATTTTTCAGGCTTGAGTCTGGTGCAGTCAGCTCATTTGCTTCACTCCCTGTTCAGCAAATATCTTGTAAGATGATAATAATTGAATATGTATCGAGTTAGTATGAAGAGCATGTTTATTAGGGAGCTGGTTGAGCTGAACAGCTCACTGGTCAGCAGGTTAGAAGGGCTGTAGTGAAACATTTAGTAAAGAAATATGATAGAACTATATGAAGCAGAGTAGATGACAGCAAGAGGATGAAGAGAAATGGGAGGACAGATATACTGATGAGAAGAGTAAAGAGAGAGTGAGGAAAAAGTGAGTTTGACAGACTGAAGCAAAAAGGGGTAAAATGGAGAAAATAAGTAAATGAAGTTGTCTTGGTTCCACTGAATTGTGCTTAATTGTTAGATTGAGAAAAACATTCTGCCGTAAATAAGCCTTAAACCCAACTTCTTGGATTAAGTTTAGACATATGCAAATGTGTAGTTGTGGTCGGGCCTCCGATATGTTCTCACTGGGAATGTATAAAAATGAATGTAAGTGTCATGCTGCAGCTTGGCTACCAGTTGGGTATCAATATGGGGGCTCATCCTTGTCAGACTTCACACAGGCTGCTGGGAAAGGACAGATTTCCCCTTTAAGTCAGACACACTCTACAACACACAGTATGCAGCTATTACAGAAGAGATTGTACAAGCTATTTAACACTGCCAGTTCTTGGATGTGATATGAAAAACGTGGCTCACAAACGTTACAATTAAATGTTTTACCCTGAAGAAAACGTCGGGTTGTACTGAGACGTAACAGTAGTTGCTAATGTGAGGCATGCTAAAGTGCATCCAGTGTTTTCTGCTCATAGTATGTCTCATGAAAGGTGATTTTTGTATGAAATAACTCTGGTGAAACACAAGTAGAGGGAAATGCATTAACATTTTATGTATAGAGGAAGCAAGAAAACATAGACGGATAGAAACAGGATGTGTTGCTCACCTTGACCGTCAAAAAACTCTCTAGTTGAGTAGGTAATTAACATAAATTTAATCCCAGAGTGTGTGTGCATGTGCAAAACAGTGTGGAACTGCAGAATTCATGGGGCGATAAGGAGGTCTACACATGCAAGAGAGGTTAGGAGAAGGAATGTGTGAGTTTAAGAGAGCCAGGAAGGAAGGAGAGATAAAAAAGAAAAGGGAAGGAAGAGGTAAAAGAGGGAGGAAGGGCATAGGAAGGCTAAGAAAGGAAGGAGAAGAGAAGAAGGGAATGGAGAGGGAAGCGAGAAGGAGAAGGTGCCAGGAGGGGATGAAACTGAGAAAATGTGGATGAGGACTAGACAGGAGAAGAGTGAGGAACCTCGTTTTTACTGATAAGCACATATCAAAGCTGTCTTGGCTGTCAGATCAAAGACTTGGCATCACCACAGATGTGACCTTGTTAGGTATTGTGTGTCCAGTCGGGCTACAGGGATTGGCAATCAGCGATAAGGGGGCAAGCTACAGTAAATTGACTCAGTGGAAGGAAGCGAAGTGTAACACAGAGTTCATCTGGGCTCTCGGGGATCCCCAAAATACAGGAAGGTGGTTCAAGAGCTAAAAAATGATGCTGATACAATACGACATGTTTCTTTCATCTTTGGGTTTCTTCTCTCCTCCTTTCCTGAACTATACCACCAACCATTAGAGAAATGAGCCATGGGAAAACACAGTGTTCACTTTCAGTTTTCATTTATTTTTTACCAGCGTGCTGTCTGCTCACGGGTGATTTGTTGATTTCGTATTTGTTTCGATCTCACGTGTTGACACTGGACTTCATCTCTCACATGCAAATGCACAATTCACAGGCATGCAGAAGTGGAAAATCACATGTGAAAACCAACATATCAAAGCCTGTGAGTATATCAAAGAGGTACGTCTTTCTCTGTTAGCATAAGCAGCAGTATCCTATCAATCAATCGGTTAATTACTAGATCAATCAACCAGTGTCTGTGTGGAGCAATCTCATTCTCCAATAGTCAGTAAATCATCACATACATTATGAATGAGATTGATTTTAAAGCCATTGCTGAACATTTCAACTGAGGTTTTGGAGCCTTATGTGTGTGTGTGCTAGATACAAAGAGAAAGAAAATGGAAAAGGACTGAAACGAAACCAAAACACCAGCTATCTCATGCTATAGAAATGTTGTCAGAGGTTCAGCTAATGATTAGCAAAAACACTTCTCTTCCATTCTCAAGCTTGTCTTGGACTTGATGTGAGGATTTAACTACAAAAGACCAACAGACAGCCCAGTTAAAAGAGAAGTCCTCTCTTCAAATAAGCCGCTTTCACACATCCCCAGATTTATTACATTTTTTAAATAAACTCAACTAGAAATCGAGTTCAGATGGTGTTATTGGAAATGATAGAGGTCAGAAGGAGAAATAGAGGCAAGGCGGAGAGACTTTGGTAGAGGAGGATTAAAAGAAATAAACAGTAGCTCTCCATGTTTTGTAAGGGAGGAGACAACCAGCCAAAATCGTCTGCCCTAAAAATGATGGTTCTCTTCATCATGGCAAATATAGAGAAACTGCATCTTGGCCAGACTTCAGGTTGTTTTTAACGCCTTAAAGCATTTGCAGCATAAACAGTTCCAAATGGTTTAGATTCCCTGCACTGCCAGAGGGTGTTTTTGTGTCAGGACTACCAGCCCAGTGACCATCAGGTAGCAATAACGGTAAAGAACCATGATTATTTGGACAAATTACATCAATGGCTGAGTTAATAACAAGCCATTATCTCCCATTTTACGGCTGTTGGTGAAGGGAAGGTGAAAGCAGCTGGGATAGTTAGGAATAAATAATCATGCAAGAATGAGCAGTAAAGCAGACTCCAATAAAAACAACCACAGTGTGCTTACTGCACATGTTGAGAGGCCGAAATCAGCGAAGGCCTCATGAGGATAAAGGCTTCTAAATCACACTCACTCAAATGGAAGCCACTACTTTCTAAATATCACTTTTGATCGGTCCACCTATGAAGTCTTTCAAAGGAATGTTTTGTAGAGGACTTCAAAGCCATTTATGGCCATAATCAGTGCTCTGTCCATTACGCACTTTGCAGCAAGAGCTGTTGTTCATTGAGCTAAATCACTCAGTAGGAACAGAAAGTTGCAAAGAAATGTGACTAAATGACTGAAAATTTGGCTAACCTCTCTCGGTTGACATTAAGCTGTGCGACTGGAGACACTGGGAACGTTTCCCTGGTAGCCCTCTTACAGAGGAATGAATGGACCTCTTCTGACGTGCTGATTGTGTTGCTTACAGCGGGAAAATAACTTTTAGCCTCAGCCTGTTGTAGTGTATAGTGAACAGCGTGATGCAACGTGCTGCAACAGGAACATCCTTTCAAGGCGGCTGCATATATTTGTTTAGGTTACGTTTTTTAAGCTCCCCAAGGCAAAACTTTAACAAAAGACTGAAATAATAGAAAAACATGAAAACACAACCTGACACCCACATGTGAATTTGACTCAGGAAACAAATGATGTCATAAGTTAGCACTGAGAAGAACTGCAGACAAACAACATGCAAAAAATAATGAAAGCCATAAAACAATGTAGCTCAGCAGAGGTAACATGATTGTGAATGATAAAGTGTTTCAAAGCATCAGCCACTGAGTAGAAACTGTGATTGCCTCAGGACCCTTTACAATATTAATCTTCTAATAATCTGGCTGTACAGTGAGTGATCTCCAGGCAATTACACTATAGTGTGTGAATCATTATTATAAAATGAAACCAATTTTAGCATTTAGATTGAGGGTTTTGAGAAAACTACCACAGAGGAGTTTATTTTTCACTTGAGGATTTATTTTGTCACTGGTTCAGCTGTTGCCTAGAGGTCTGTTGTCGGTCAGATGTGAGGAGCAGTCATGGGGCTGATGGGAATTGAGTATTTTGCTTAAGGATACTTCAGTACTGTCAAAAGACTGAAGTATTATCTCCCCGTTGGCTGCATCATACTGTAAGAGCTCTTCCCTTCTGTTATGCATCTTGTCTTGTTAAAATTGATTTGAAGCTTCAAAACTGTTGCAACTAATTCTCATATGTAGCATGGCCAGTGAATAGGAAAGTGAGTCAGACGTGGTGTCTGCGTTTGTTTGTCTGTACAGGAATGACACGTGTAAAAAAGAGCACATTTTATGACTATGAGCAAGCCGGCCGATTTAAAGACGGGGCACGAAAGGGCCACATCCATAAATGAGTGAAACGGAGGGGCATAAACAATGAATACAAGACAACGTGGCTCTGTCTTTCTATGTGTGTGTGTGTGTGTGTGTGTGTGTGTGTGTGCTTGTCTCTGCCTGTAAAGAGTGATATGTGAAAGCCGCTGTGTAAATGGCAAAATGGCGAACATAAATTACACAACATGGCTCTGTGCATGTGGCTGTGTGTGTGTAAATCATCAATTCAGGATAGTGAAAGTCTGTTTATTCATGCCATGACCCACATATGCTCCCCAGAAAGGCCTCATCAAAAGCCTCATTGTCCTCGTCCTCTCACTCCCTTCGCCTCCCTCTCAGTGTCCCTTTATCCGGCTTCTCTCTTTTTCGCTTCCACTCCCTTTCTCAATCACTCTCTCCGTCTCCCTTGGGGACTTTTTATAGGCTGGTCTTGACAGTCTCAGACAGTGCCCCCACCCCACTCTCGCTTTCATGACTTCCTAAACCACATGGTAAAATGAAACCCTCACTCCAACACATGCACGGTAACACACAGCAGCAACAGGAAAGTGAGAAGTTGGCGGTTGCAGTCACTCAGCGTAGAGACTCTACTTCATCTTAATCAGCGGGCTCAGAGCTGAGAGGTGCACCTAAAAGCTCTGGATCAGAAACAGTTTGGGATGTTTGGGGTGTTGGGGACTTTACTTTTAAACTACGTATGGAGTCTGGTTAACTTGCTTTGCACGGTACCTTTTCAGACAATGACATCCTGGGACCAATACTGCAACCAGTATCCTCCAGAAACTGTGATTCATTCATAGAAATCTTAGGATGCACCAGACACAGACTAACAAGCACTAACAAACACTCACTTCCAAGTGGATCCGGTAAACGTGAATTTGATTTGACATTTCTAACTCTTAACACACAGATTCCTTTATAAATAACATATAAAACAATGTCATACCCACTTTGAAATAGGCTTGTTGGTTAGGTTTAATATATTGTTTGGCATCCTAAAAATATTTATGACTGAAAATAATATTGCAGCATTTGATCCTATAATAACGTCTAGTTATTAGATAACAACACAGATGTTTCCTGCAACAGGAGGTTGAGGTACTAAGGTTTAGTAACTAGCCTTTACATACTTTACACACAAACTTATATATACTTAGATACAACCCAGTATCTTGAAGTAGATGTCCAGTGGTCAAACATTTATTTCTTATCAGTCTACAATCAACATGGTATTAGTTTCATTGTACATACTGCAGTTCTCTAATTAGTTTGCCGTGATAACATCTGTTATTTCAGGTTGAAAGAGACAACAAAGTTCTTAAATTAATATGGATTTTCCTGCAGGGCTGCAGCTTCTGCATGTTTAATACTATGTCTGGTTTGAAACAATATTTTGTCTCTTTCAGGTTTTCCCAAACAAGCCCTCACATTATATCAATTTCAAAAGAATGAAAATGTGTCTGCCTGCAGTGATTTATTGCCAGGGAAACTCAGGGACACTCAGCCAAAGCCACTGGCTTTAGCAAACGTCTTATGTATTAATACATTTTAAAAAGGCCTTTTGAAACAGTTGTGCCAAAAGTCCACTTCCGTTTGTTGCCAGGCTTTAAAAGGTGCTGTGTGGGTCTGAGTTCCATAATGCAATCAAACTTTTTGTCACTCCTGTTTTGCTCCACATGTAAGATGGAAACATGTTAAGAATTTCAATACTTTGTTTACTTCAAGTCAGTCAAATCAGAGTTTGCCAGCACTATATAAAAAGACCAGTTATTTTATGTCAAATGTGATGACTCCATTTCAAAAAATGTATTAATACAGACTGTAAGACGCAGTGACATGTAACAGAACAGATTGTTGGCTGAGGTGCCATTTTTGGGGCCTCAGCCACCTTTAGCTGCACTGCTCTTTGAGATGAAGGTCTCTGCTCTGAGTTGACGTAGGAAATTCTATCTGACAATATAGGATTGTCTTGGATTTCAGTTTTCCCTAATGGAAGTCAGCTGTGGAGGTTTTTCCTGTCAGGAGCGCCATCAGACTGTTGTCCCACCGGGAGGCAGTCCAGTGAAAACAAAATGACAGAGTGAGCTGTGGAGAGATGGAAAAAAAAGAGGCAGAGGGAGAAATTATGGTGAGGATGGAGTCCAACAAAAATATGGAGGACTTACTTGGAAGTATGCAGGGTGAGGCTAAGGAGAGGGAGAACAGAGAGACGGGTCATTCTAAGGACTTCTGAGGGGAAAATTTGGACTTCTTTATCGTAAATGGTCCTCTCAGCTTTCTTTGTGCATTTTGTTTTTTGTCTATTTAAACAACCAAATGAATCATAATCTGAATGTTCAGACATATTTATTCCTCATGCAGACATTAAGACGTATTGGACTATTGTAGCTACACATCCAACAAAAACATGAGTTTCAAAATTGGCACTAATTGATCCAATGGAAGTGAAGTTAACCACTGAAACTGTAATTTTTCTTCAGGAGGGAAAAAGAAATACAGTATAAGATAACATGAAGTGTACTTTATCAACTTCAGTACAGCCTGAGTATTTATGGAGTCAGCATCTAACTTCCATGAGGGAAACTATATGTCAAGGCACTTCTGTAGTAGCATCAACAGTTTCACCAGCAGTGGTAGGAATCATTCTTTATATTTTTATAATTAGATAATTCCCTTGATACCTCAGAAGAGAAAGTAGGCCTGAGTGCAGTGAAGTTCTGGATAACGTAGCACTTTGTTTACCATCTTCATTGTGGCACACTTACATTCAGCATCCTTCTTGATGACTTAGTTCTCCCCACTGAGCCCAACCTGACGAATCCTCAGCGCTTCGGGAACAGATGGCGCGGTCACTGGGATGTCTGCCATCTCTGCCTTTGCGTATTGCCATGGAAACAGCTTCAGCATGATGCTTGTCTTCAGGAGAGCTTGATAGAGAGTCCATTCATGTGGTAGGTCACAGGTCTGACTCGCCAACTGATCAGCCCGTCTTTTTAACAACCCCCCTCCTGCACCATCAGGTGCTGCCTCGCTGCAGCTGTACCTGAAAGCGTCTAGAACTCAACTCACTGAACAACAAAGAGAAATTACTTTTCTGTCTGGACCCAGTACATGGTCTGTCACTAAAGAAGTTCTTCACTGATACATTTGCATGATTGCTCTGTACATATATCTGCAGCATTTAGTTCAGGTTTCTACCAGATGGCTGCAGACTGATGAAAAAAACCTACAGCTGTTTCTAGAGAAGACGTAGGGTCAGGAAGAGTGTGTGCTGCAAACAGCTGATAATACTTTTCCCACCTAACCTCCTTTGTACAGTCATTTTCCAAGTCACTCTATTGCTTAAAATAAAGCCCCACCTCAAACACCAACATGAGGTGTTTGCATTTCAGCTAGACAAACTTTTGTGGATGTTTCCAACTTGTTTCAAACCTGTTGCCACAGTGAAACTCAGATGGTTGGAAGGAAATGTGGCCTCCATTGACATTTTGACATTTGACATGACATTTCTTTTAAAGAAAACTTTCATGAATTGCTTGTTTGCTTTCTTGCTTTACATTTACAGAATAGTCTATGTTATACTGCATTTTATATTTAATAACACAGCTGTGAAGGTCCTTACTGATGGAGTTATCACTATGACAAAGTGTTGCCTGCACCAACAGTCTACTTCTTAAAACCTAAAACACTGTGGAACAGCAGCTGGTGTCTCCTCAAAATCTATGGGTGCAAATTTATTCAACAAATGAAAGGAATGATTCACCACCCATTACACAAAGAGACAAATATAACTGGCTGAATCCATGCAGCTGAAAACTAAGTGCTGAACACATTAACCTGTGCAATTTGTCACTTTTAGCATGACCCAGACCTTTCACTTAGTAATTTAACACTGAGGCCGAGCTTGTTGGCTCTGAACTTGAAAGTGATGTTGTGTGTGTTTTTCACAGCCTATTCTGATCTTTGCTATCTGCCATCTAATGAAAGACATAGATGTGGTAATATTTGCTTGAATTATTCTGCTCTCAAAACTGTTTCACTGCGATGCCTTATTCACATTGTTATGTAATTTTAAATTGAACTCAGTCGCGTAAAGCTTTTAGTAATGTTCACCACCTTTGTTTAAGAGAGACACAAAAAGGCCATTTTACAGTACGTAGAGGAAACAGATTAAGGGCGGGAGACGAGCAGTAAGAAAGGACAAATGTGAGCTGAACAGAAGATGTAGCAGGAGGTAGAGGGGTCATCAAGAGGATAGTAAGGTGAAGATGTAGGCTCAGAAAGCAGATACTGAATTGATGATGCAAAAAGGAATAAGACAAATATAAAGAGTTGAACACAAGAACACCCGAGATGGAAGGAGTGGGGAGAAAAACAAATAAAGAAAAATATTATCCAGCGTGAATGGTGTCCAAGAAAAATGCACCAGATTGATGAAAAGGGGAAAGGAGAGACTGGAAATGCACTAAGCACAGTCCAATGAAAACAGACCTGGAGATCTCAGAGATCTGAGGAGTGATGGGAAAACACTTAAGGAAAGGAGGATGAGGAAGAGTGTGCTAAGGGTGAAAGGAAAGAAGACAATGAGATGGTAAATAAGACAAAGTGTTAAAAATAAGAATGAGAGGGTGATTAAAGAGACAGATTCATCACAGGTAATGAATCAGGGATTGTACTAACAACAAAACTGTTAGAATTTAATGCCAAGGTAGTAAAACATATCCACATGAAAACAAACAAGCTGAAATCAAAAACAGAACAGAGGTTAGACAGAATGGACACTTATCTCCCAATCCTGGCTCAAGTCTTAGTCTTAAAAAAAGATCTCACATGTCCAGGTTTTCTGCCAACAACCTTTAAAACTGTAGCAGAGAATTGAGAAAATAATTTTCTTACCCAGAAAATAGTCCAATTAGTCCGAATGACTCCTGTTATTAGTGGAACAGTACAGCAGGTAATAACAAGAGAAGCACATTTTATTTGCTTTCAGCTTCTAAAAAGTGAGGATTTGACACTTTCATCTGATTCATGTTACTGGGTTTCATGGTTTGAACTGAACAAAACTTGCAATTTGAATTAGGCTGCACGATTAGTTTATTAATTTGAGAAATAGTTAAGCCGCTAATGAATGTACCATTCAACAAACAAAAGAAATTTGCACAGTCATAAAATTATAATGTTCCTTTCATATCATGCATTACATGCACCATACAAGTGGACAGAAGTTAAAGCTTCAAGTACAAGTAGTTGAGTTTAAGGACTGAACTAAATGCAAATAAAATTCATATGAAGAGACACTCAGACAGAGCCGCCCTCAGAGCCATAGTCCATGCACTGTGAGAGTGTTTCAATGTAAATGCGCTGAAGGTTGTAACAAAGCAATTTATAGGTAGATTAAGTTTCACCCATAAAAATGATTATTCAGTCACAGCGGTAGCTAAAGTGAAAGACTCAGTGTTCTGCGCTGCTTTATTAAAGCATTAAAGTCCGTTACCTGTCGTACATGGAACAAATTATGTTCTGTTAGGAATGCATTAACCTTGATGTATGGTGGTGTGTGCGTGTGTGTGTTTGTGTGTAGTTTTTAGCACAGTCTAAGCACAGAACAGTGTTCTTTTCAGTAAGACTTAGCAAGTCATCTTTTTCCCATTGCCCTCTTGTGTCGCACCATTTACTGCCCCCCTTTTCATTTTATGTGTTTTTCTAGTGTATGTTTACCTTTATTTTTCATTCACATTCACAAACATTCACACGTCCAACCTATGAAGTGCACAAGTGAACAGCTTTTCATCATGTTACATACAGGATTTTGTTTGAGTCAACTAGCAACATACATACATAAAGTCATTTTCATTTAGTGGAATACATTATATTAGTTTTTTTATTATTTAAAATGTGAATTTTAGGATATATATATGTATATATACATATATTCTGTGGCAGCATGGAACACATGCTATTGTTCTCACTCGATGGAAAAGTTGTCAGCAATTAGAATTACAGTGCACCTAAAGACGGCTTTCACCTACTGTCTATGTAGTTCTACTTTGTCTGATAATAATGTGTATGTGACATAAGTGCCTTGCTCAAGGACACCTTATAGGTTTCTTTTCATTCCATTCCATTTCATTCACTCTTCACTTTTACTTATACTGTAGAAAAGTGGGAAAGAAGTGGAAACTCCACAACCGGCTGCATACAGTACACTCGTCCTTCATGTGTGTGTGTGTGTGCCTGTGTGTGTGTGTGTGTGTGTGTGTGTGTGTGTGTGTGTGTGTGCGTGTGAGTGTGTGTGTGTGTGTGTGTACACACCTTAGAACCAGGGGAAGTTAACAGGGAGTGATTTATTGAGTGGCAAAACCTTACTTCTGGCTATGAGCCTAGTGTTAGTCGTACATAAATGTGCGCACGTGCATGTGTGAACACACACACTCACTCAGAAAGGTGTCACGCACCTTTGCTTTGTTATGTCCGGATAGAGTTTAGACAGGATTAGTGCAAACACACACACACACACACACACACACACCCCGGCCCTTTACAACAAGGAAACAATTAATCTCCGATTAGCCAGGCCAAGCTGCACCAGGTGTTCAATTAGTTACCTGTGACTCTGTGTGTGTGTGTGTGTGTGTGTGTGTGTGTGTGTGTGTGTGTGTGTGAGTGTGTGAGAGAGAGAGAGAGCGTGAGCAAGTTCAAAACCCTCAATGGAAATTGGGTTGAAGCTGATTAATTGGCACATGAAGGTAAGGCTGGGTGGCACCTCTGTGTGTGTGTGAGAGAGAGAGAGAGGGGGAGACACGAGAGACCCTCTGTGGGTTAACTGGGTTGAAATTGACTCATTGGCATACCGGGGCAAGAGAGGATAGTGCCACTGTGTGAATGTGTGTGTGACAGTTAATAGGCTCTAAATTGATTTACTGGAAAGGCTGGTAGCACCAGGGGTGAGTCTGCCTGTCTACTGGGAAAGAGATAGACAGATGGACTCAAGGAGAGAGCGATACAGAAACAGTGATTGACTAGGTGGCTCTCACATGACATCTCGGAGGTGGGTTTAAGTCCAACCACCACAGCTGCTGTATATGACAAGCTGTGTGTGTGTGTGTGTGTAGCATCTGGAGTCATTTTGACATTTTCAACTTCTGTCAGCACTGGCTTGACATCTCACAGCTCAGTGATTTTTAACTCACCAATACACTCACACACAAACACACGTGCTTGTCTTCTTGTAGCTACAAGGACGCTCGCTGACGTAACGTATTCCCCAGCCCCCAAAATGACTGCAGTCCTGTAAATATATGTTTATTCTGACTTAATTAGTCAATAAAACATGTCAAATGAACAGCTGGCACACTGTAGGTGGACACTTCCTGTGCAATCAGAGGGATTTAAACAGTAAAAGAAAAACATGGTGGCTATAAAGTGAGCTATACATGTGACAGAAAGTACTAAAACATAGTAAAGTGATTTCTTATTGAACCAGTCTGTGAGTTTAAAGTTGGACTAGACTGAAGAAGCTACTTGATCGAGAAAGACGTGACTCAACCTTCAGATATTGTACTAGACACGTTGAGGGTTTGACGAAAGAGGAAGATATCATCTGTCTTAACCCTCTTTTAGTGGACTGGTACCACTTAGAGACTTAGAGGCCGGTGTTAAAGCTATAGTGTAAACAAATACAATATGTATATATCTGCCTGCAGTAACTCAGTATAATGAGTCCATGTGGATTGCAGACGGTAACCGATTCTGGGGTCTTGACCTCAAATTTAAAATGAGGGATTTTACAGGTATTGAGTAGCCAGACATAATATGTCTGTAATGTTTTCAAATGGTTTGGATTTCCCAGTGAACTTCCTTCACCCAGGGCCGACAAACATCACAGTCATGCACACAGCAAACACACACACACAGTGTCCACACGCAGCTAACGACGGACGTCATGTGGTTCTTATTCAGTCATGTGTAATGAAGTTAACTCTGACCAGAGCAGGACCATATTACACGTGAGTGTATGTTGGAGAGCGAGAGGGTGAGGGACGGGTAGAGCTGTGGCAATAATAAGAAGCGACCTGATGGAGAACATGAGGTCTGCATCTGCCCTCTAAATAAAACTGTCGAACCCTGTGTCACCTTTCTGGCTTCAAGAGGTGAAGTGAGTTTGGAGAGACACAGAAAGACTGGTGTTGTTTGATTTTTGACTATTCCACAAACTTTAACTACATGAATAATATAGCAACCGTGATGATCATATATAAAGGAACGTGCAAATTATCTGATTGGCTTAAGTCACACACTTAACTTTGGTAGCAGGTTCAGATGCTAGTTGCTAAAGTAAAACAGTTAAACAAATTAAAATTTCTGTGTTTAGCTCCCCCCAGTGGTTCTATCCAAAAAAGTCATTTAAAAGCATTTCAGGTGTAAACTTCAGCAGCTAAGCGTGAGCAGAGAGGCGGCAGAGGAAGAAAAAATCCTTTAATCCACCCATCAATTTTCTGCTGCTTATCCAATTCTGGGTGATAGGTTAAGCAAAACAGTCCAAGCCTTTTACTTATAGCCGCATTGCCCAGCTTTCCTGAGGAATTCAAAGGTGCTCCCAGCCCATGTAGGATTTATAATGCCTCCAGGGTGTTCATGTCTGACACACGATGTCTTCAATTTGCACGTGCCCAGAATGCATTCAGGAATAATCCTGATCAGATGCTGAACCTCAGTTACGGTTCAACTCAACAAGTTAAGCTTGTCCAGTGTGAACATTGTTAATTATCAGTGTTGACCTCTTTTTCACATGTGAACATTTGTTATCAGCAGCTTTAAATAAAAAGGCATGTTGAACTTTGCAGAACTCTTTTCACAACACTGTGAGTCCTTGGAAGAGTTTAACGGCCTGTAATGGCTATGTTTCATCTACTAATAACACATCTGTCTAAGCGTTATTGGATTTAAATGACTGCCATTAAAATCTACACACTTCCTGACGATATCTTGAGTCACATTAATGTCCTGCCCAAACCCAACGTCTGTGACTAAACTGTAAATGAGATTTTTAGCCTCACTCATAATTTGGGACAGCTCTATTGGTACCAAGTATTAAAACGTGTGCGCTCTCAGTCTGAATTTAAACCTGGGGAAAATGCTTTTGATAATTTGTGCCAACTAAAGCAAACACTGTGTCCTCTCATTGCTCAAATTGCCCCCTAGCTACAAGACTCAGAGGAACGGGGCTGAAAACTTTTAAAGTCTGTTTTTTCTCCATCAAAAAATCTACCTTGACAGAAAGAAAAAAACTCTCCATCCCACCCAGAACTGGGCATTCAGACTCTAACGTACTTAAAACACCTTAACCTTTTTTACCTTTGGATATTCCTTCTGTCTTTGCTTTGTCAGTGAAGGCAGAGCAGCTGGGATATTCTGTCATATTCCACACCCCTACACATCCACCCTGACTCCCATTTTCTGTAATCTGTTGGCCCAGCAGGGACTGAATGGTTCCCACCTTCAGAGAAAACCTCCCCTCCAACAGCTTCTTTCTATCTCTGCACCCCAGCACCAGCGCAGCCGTCCTGTACCCTTTCCGTCCTTTTTGTAGTTGTAGGCTGTGATCTGCTGTCAACTCCCATCAGGCAGGTCAGGTGGAAGACAAAAGGAAGAGAAGGCACACTGCTGCTGACCTCTGAACAGAAAGAGACAGACACACATACCTGTGTATGTGATGATATAGTTCAGCTACTGCTGTACATAGCTTTTCTATACAATCCAAATTATGAAAAATATGTTTTCTCTTAGTTTGAGATAATTTGTCCAAAATCCATTCAGTCCGACCCGTTATTATTGCCAGTTGTTTCAACCACCTCTGTTTTAGGTTTTATTCTGTCTATGTGATTCGGCTTGTTCCTTGGAATTAGGTTTTTCAATATAAAATCTAATATAAAAGTTTTATCAGGAGAAAACAGAGTCAACTCGAGATAAAATAAAGGTTAGGCTGGATGTGTTGTAACGCTATGAGCATGGATTGAGTTCTCAAGCTGACTCTGCAGAAAAATGAATTTCCACCGGCTAGTTCAGAAGCAGAACCCATGATACCTGTGTAGTGAGTCACTCTGTTAAAATTACTATATGATGTGTTTTAAATTACACTGGTACTACAACCAAGATAAGATAAGAAGTACTTTAAGACAAATATCATCAGGTTTGGATTTGTGGGAGTTGCAGGTTCTGGACTGTAACAGAAATGTTTAGATCTTTACCAGTTTAAATTTAAAATATAGATGAAGTGATGGAGGCGAATGATTTGCTGTGGTGACCCCTGAAGGGAGCAGCCATAAAAAGGAAGTTTAAATGGGACAAGCAACCGCAACAGTGATTTTGTAGAGAGTGTAACTGCAGATGGATTTTGTTCTTTGTTAACATAATGAAGATTTCCTCTCCACCTAAATATCCAATCTTGTCTCTAGTTTTAGTTGTTGTAGTTTTGTTTAGACTCTCATAGGACTTGGTTAAAGGTAGAGAAGGGTCTGGCTTAATACACAAAAAATAAATAGAAATAGAAAGAAATAGAAATATTACCTTTTTTTCCTTTTTTGAATGGATCAAACTCACTTTGGGATGTTATTGATTATCAGAGCAAAGAGTTTGCTTTATTGTTTTTCACCTGTTCCTGTTTGTATTGAGAAAAAGTGACTATTGCACAGTCCTGCAACACCAGGTTTGGCCACCACGCCAGAACCACCTCACACATGCAGTCACATTTTTGTACATTATTTACTCTGCATTACCCCTTTGTACTACCCTCATGTTTTGTGTAGTCATTCATGTTCAAATCCTATTATGCAACATGCTCATTGGAGTACTATCTACAGGGTGAAAACTGGGGGAAACCTGTCGATCTTGAAAATGCTCGCTGATGAAATTCTGATTATATCTTGGTCATATCATTATTTTACTGTTAGCGTTTGCAGTGTGTGCATAAGGTGAATATAGTAAGATGAGATGTGTGTGTGTGTGTGTGTGTGTGTGTGTGTGTGTGTGTGTGTGTGTGTGTGTGTGTGTGTGTGCATTCAGGGAAATGCAGGATTGATACCTTGCTGTCAGATTATATTTGATTAATAAATTGTCTCACTGAACTGAAAAAATAGCTGATTGTCGCCTGAAAGACTGTGCTATCACAGATAAGACACTGTCACTAATTACCCTATCATTAGCTTCCACTTCACAACACATTATAAAAGAGATACAATCTCAAATGAACACACACACACACACACACACACACACACACACACACACACACACACACACACACTCTCAGATGGAGCTCATTAGGCACACGTTTCAGGGTCATACAACCAGAGCGAAGGGACGGATGTGAGAATTAGGTGTAGAGAAAAACTTGATTAAAAGATGACTAACTATGACAAAGAGAAAGACAGTGTCAAGTAAAAGATAAAGGGAGAGGGACAACATGGAGGAGTGATGAGATGGAAGGATCAGAGGAAGAGAGGAAGAGAGACCAGTACTGCAAATTAGAGTTTTAAGAGACAGGACTTGTGAGGTTTACAAGCAGCTTTAAGTAGACTTTTGGGGGGTGTTAAGGGTTTTAGAAGCTTGTTGTTTGATGGTTCAGTACAATTCATGTAGGTGTGAAAGTCACTTTGGGGAGGTTACACACACACGCGTGCACCTACGAAGTGCAAGGACTGCAACAATTCTTCCCTCAGTCCTTTTAATGGACGTACACTCTCAGGAAACACATCTCCGATATGCAGTTTACTGTCCTCATTAACTGTAATAACACATGATTTTGTGGGTTTAACTAGATCTTTTGAGTCTCACTGTATCATGACTGTGGTGCGGGTGTCCAGTCCTGGTCCTCGCGGGCCACTGTCCTGCTTGTTTTGCAACCAGTCCTGCACTTACAGCTCCTGGCCTGGCTGAACACACCTGAACCAGGTGATCAGCAGTGAGTAAGGCAGGGATAGTTGGAAAACAAGCAGACAGTAGTAGGACAGTGGCCCGCGAGGACCAGGATTGGACCCCCCTGGACCCGTCACTTGTCACACATAAGGATAGAAAGAAATATTTGAATGCTTTTTGGCAGAGCCAAAGATGCTGATTCACTATCAACTGGGGCAAAGACACATCCACATAGGGGAAGAGTTCCAGGATTATTTGTAGGGTTCATCACCCTATTAGAGCGAAAAGAGATGGACAAATAATCTAGTTTCTGCAGTTTCTTATTTCACTACCTCACTGACAGTTATTTGAGCCACATTAAATCTGAGCACCCTTTCTAAAAACTCGTTTCTGAGGTGCAGCAATAGTTGAGCAGCAACCAGGCGATCGTGCAGGGTAAAGTGTTATTTCTCTTCGTCTAGAAGCACATAAGGCCACTGCCTCATCACTTTAATTGCAGTTAAATACAAATGTAGCTTTAGTATATTCACTTAATTTGGTAATTAAAGGTGGGCGCAGAAACAGCAACAGAGAAAGACAGATAATTATGACTATTTCTTCTGGATCACTGGCAGCTTTTGTGTGGCTATCATAAGAGGTGCAATTAAATCCCTTTCTACTCTTCTATAATAGGGACAAATAGACACAGTAAATGAAGTGTGGCTCTATTACAAGTACCATGGGACCTGGACTGTGAGTACATGCACACAGTAACAGTCGTTTCTTTTTCTTCAGCTACAAATTGAAGAGGTGTGACAAACACATGTACTGGTACGATGTTTAACGGCAGTAAATTACACATACCCACAATAGTAGCAGTGGGTAGAAGGAAACTGTGCATACACACTTACCTGAACCCTGATGTCAGTGATGGAGCAGGAACTTGTTTATGTGATGTGCTGGACAGTGGAGCTGCTTAACCAGCCTTAATGAAATCGCCTATCAGATGCCCACGAGGCAGGCTGGGTCAACTCGTATTGAACCTGCAAACAACCTGTCAAACCACTGGTGCAGAAGTCTGCCATTCATCCCGCTGAATTATTCCTACCTGGTACTTAATATTTTTGTGTTTCCATTTTACATCGTTTCGAGGCAGTTGCTAAGCTGCTGCACAGTTTCTTTCAGAAACTGAACTCAAATAAATGGTAAAGTTATTTCAACCGGCTAGATTCAACCGGTGTACCGTAACCGTTAAAACATGTTTTTTTCAAAATGTTCCTAAAATACAAATGTTGCTTTGGATACGTGTTAAACACATACAGAATTAGACAATGAATATTTGATATGGCAACCTGGTTCCTGAAAATGTATGACACTTATCATAATGGTAAGTCACTGATGTATCGAGAGTGTATCACTAAAATGTCCCAGACAACATATTTTTTGCACCAAAATATCAGATCTTGGAGATTAAATTATTAAAGTGTTAAATAGAGCTCTTACAGGAAAATTATGTTTTCCCTTAATAGATAAAAAAATACATGAGCCAGTATTAAGGATGAAGATTTTCTTTGCATCTAGAGAGTAAAGTTACTAAACATGTCAAGAATAATTGCTATTACAGAGCCATACAACACTTATTCACTGTGCGGAGAGAGAATATCTCTTATGTCAAAATACACATTTTCATTCAGATAAATTAGGATTATCGCCTTCCTGTAACAAAATAACAAGAGACATGGACGAACACAAATCTTTGTTGGTTGTCTGTAGGAGTAAAATATTCTGTGTGACTGTCAGCATCGGGGAAACAAATGGAAAATGGTGCACAGCTGCATGCATGAGATACTCCAGGGTCATCACCAAAGGACAAAGCTGACTTAAAGTTGTCATAACTGTTATGGAAATACATACAGCCAACACATTCAGACCACCTCTGCCGGTCCTTTAACAGTCTCTCTCCAATTTAGTCTCTGCCTCCATTTCCCCCAGCCTACCCATCACTATTCCTCCGTATCCAGCTGCTCCTTTTTCTTCATTTCTCACCATTTCTCACTCACTGTCTCTCCCAATCCATCTCTCAGTGGGTGGCCTCCATGAAAAGGTGGTCCACTTTTGAATCTGCTGCTTCTTTGAAGTCCAGCCATCATTTCTCCTCTCCTATGCAATCTACCTTTCCTGTCCTCTATTTTCCTTCTCATCTGCTCTCCTCCTTTCTTATCGTTTTTTGTTTATCTTCTTCACCATCACCTCCATTTTTTTCTTCTTTCTCTACTTCTTTACTTACCGAACTTTGAAACCATTTCCTGCGACTTTCCTTGTCTCTCCGCCTTCTCTCTTTTTCCATCTCCTCCGTTGTCTCCTCTTCCCCTTTGATCCAGCAAGTTCCAAGTATTACTCCATTTGCTAGGAGGTATTTTTCATTGACCTAACTTGACTTTGACATTGGACAACTTTTGTACACTTTATTAAACCTTAGACTGCCTTCACTCTGTGGAGGTCTCGCACCAGAAATGTTGAAGAACCCCTGCTATCTAATACCCAGCAGGTGCAATAAAACATACTGGTACCAATCTGCCAACCACAGAGAATATTTTCTGGTTCAAAATACAGGACTGTACAACTCTGATAAAGCCTTCTACAGTATTAAGCCATAAACATTATTTCCATCTGTATGCATCTCATATACTGTAAATGCTATTTTAATTTGCTCCCAGATGATCCAAGGGTGTCAGCTCCTCATCATGACTGATTGTCTGACCCATACAGTGTAGGTAGACAAGTCAAAGGTTTTAGCTAAGTGAGAAGGTCAATTAAAATGTGTAGTGTGAGTTGACACATTGTGCACAGTGTCCAGCTTCACTGTCCCACTGCTCCTGAGTGAGTTTCACAAATAACTGCGGGAAATAGTAGTAAAGGTATTTATACTGCTACAGTGATAACCAGGGGGCTCTTCAGGGACTGCTGTGGTCTGAAAGGGGGTCTGTTTAACAGTAATGACATTTAATCTACTTGGAAGTTAAGTCATGGGTATGATCCAGATAACTTCACCTGGATATCCACCCGCCACTCTTCTTCTTTGCCTACATAGCTTCAGACGAGTTCAAACTACCGTGTTGCTAAAAGAGCGATGGAACAGTACAACATTACATATTCTTTACAGTAAAAATAAGAAGGAAAACAGGGCAGTGCTGCAGCAGCGGGTCTCCTGAGAGCAGGCAGTCTTTGGGCCTTTGGGTTGTCTTAAATATGTGCTTCAAAAAATTGCTAGGTGACTACTTTTATAACACATGTATTTACTTGCAGCTGTAGAGATGCCTTCTTTGCATGCTATACATCTTGTTGCTGTGAGCCGACATTTCTAAATTTAATTCATTAGACTCAGCTCATTTGGTTCACAGCAAAATCCAACATTAGCCAGACAGCGCCATGTGTTACAGGGGCTGAGAATAACACTTACAGATGCTGCATCAGCATCCAGAGCACTGCGGGTTTCCTTATTAGTTTCCATGTACATAGCAGTTGAACTGGGATAGGCTAAAGGATCTACACCTTTCATAAGAGTAAGTAATGCATGTACCCATAGAAATACTAATATGCCTTTAGAGACAGTTGCTGCTTTATACTGAATCGTGGAAATGTTCAAATCTGCTCAAATGTTCAATATCGTTAATTTTTAACCTCTCCTCACAAACTGATGGACACCACCATCCTCAGCATATATAATTTATGTCATCAGATAACTCAGCAGCATTGGGTTCTGGAAGCTCCAAGTGGCAGGAAGATGTCAATCTTAAAATAATCTTTAGTGTGACATCATCTGGCCACGCTGGAGTCTATCTTTGAACAACGCTTTGTTTAAAGTAACAACCAACATAAGATAAGATAAGATAAGATAATCCTTTATTAGTCCCACAAGTGGGAAATTTGCATTGTCACGGCAGAAAGTGG
>JAUYWH010000007.1:18433069-18453128 GCA_034779795.1 Ctenopoma multispine
AACAGGGATGACAGCTTAGCCACCATCCTCCTGTCTGTCACAACCTCCACCGGGTCCAGAGGGCATCCTAGAACAGACTGCAGAACTTTTGTTTGTCCTTTCCTACCCCCTCCACGCTTTCTGATTTCTTTCTCAGTATGATACAGTCACCAGCTACAATGCACACTTCATGAAAGAGAATTTATATACATTTAGAGAGAGAGTATTGGATGATGCGCTTCTACACACTACATTTTCACAAAACACAGTATCTGGTCCCTTCCAGCTGTTAAGGGGATAGAACTTGTTTTTCCATTACTCTGTCTGCACTCTTCTCCTTTCTTCTGAGCAGAGCCCTCCACTCACAGGTGAGCTCTCCCAGGAATAGTTTAACAGCGGGTGCAGGCAGAGTGGTCACGGTGATGCATGGGTACACAGCATCGCAGTGAGCTGGGCAGCTACATGGAGTGAGGAGGAGGAAGAGGAGGGGAGGCGACAAGATGAGAGGAGAAGTAGAAAGGAGGGCATGACAAGGCAGTCTGAGAGGTGATAAGAGCAGAGGAAAGGGGGAAGAAAGCGATGAGGGTGGACAGGCAGAGAAGAAAAGGGAGGTGAAGGAGGAGAGGATGGGAAGTGGAGGGAATATAGAGGTGGAGAAAGCAAAGAGGGAAACAGAGGATAAAGTTGGGCAGACTTCAAAGAAAAGCAGGGGATTAAACACAGGACCACCCCAGCATGGTGGGAAGCCCTCTGGGGAGGGAGGTAGACAGAGAGAAAGTATAGAAACGATGAGAACAACATGTGCACCGCACAAGGTCTGATCATTTCTGTTATTTGTTCTAACTGCTGGTGCACACTGCAGGCAACTTGGTAGATGGTTTGATCCGCTCCTGCCAAATGTGGGCAGCGTTCATTTCCATCTGCTCAGTGGTTTCTTAGTCATCCATTGTGTGTTTTCTTACTGCTTACTAGTTATCATAATAAATGTCAGTTTAATGATTTAAATGCTTTAAGTGGGAGACAGGAATATAAACAGAAGACAGTAATCAACTTGTGCACAAGGCTGTTACTGTTCATACAGCGAAGACAGAAAAGAACACATCTGACCACCTGTTGATGAATAATATATCCACAGTTCACACACAGGTTCTGTTGGTTTACGAGAAAGAAGATCTGTCCATGTTTCTCCACAGCAGGAATTCAACAGAATTAATGGAAAGCTGCGTTGTGCCGTGTTAATGGTAGTTGGCCAAATTACAGAAAGAATTTGACTCTGTAGTTGTAGATTGAAATAGTGACAATTTTACTAAGTAAACTCATTGTGTAGTTTGGACCATTAGGCATGTGTATGCTGATGCATCATGGAATTGTCTCTGTATTATGGTGAACTCCATTTCAGTGGTCGCTTGCAAAGTCCCATCCACATTTAAATGGACCTGTTGCAACACTGTTTAAATATGAAATGTTATCTCTGTTTACAATGACGAAGACCTGAGAATAGACCTGCTCCCGAGTACGTCTTACATTGTGCATATGTTAACAGGACAATAAGCTAAATGTGAAAGAAAGCCAGCAGCTCCAGAACCGCCTCAGATGTCAAACGGCTGCACGGAAGGGATGAACACTAAATCAGAACTTCTACAACATGTGTGCATTGGAAGTTTTAACGTGAAGTACACATGATTGGCAGTTAAAGAGCTGAAACTTGAAAACACTGGTATGGTTCTCCAACAAGTGGATTATCCTGCTTATGCAAAGCTGTGACACACACAAACAAACACATATTTTACACCTATATTTAAACCCAAGTGAAATATAGGACTACCACATTACTCCTGCTACACATGCAGTTTCAGAAGTGACACAGATTTATGCATACATACATAAGAATCTGGATGCACACCTCACACAAAAGCACGCGCACACAGAAACAGGATTTTAATCTCCTCCCTGCAATGCACCCACTCACTGAAGACCGTGATCAGGTTTCGACCTGCTCAGTGCATCTCCCGTCTGGTGACATCCATCACTGCAGCTGGTTTGAGCAACACTGTGATAAAGAAGCACAGATCTGATAGCTGCATTGATTGATGCCATTTTGAGATTAGCAGGCTTCAGTCTAGTAAGTCTAGTTCAGTCTAGTAATGTAGCGTTCATATTCTGTCAATGGTGACTGGTGTTATAGAATATGGCTATTCTCCTTCATATAGCGCTTTATTGAATCAATAGCTGCATAGTCTGAATTTTTATTGAGTCTCACATCTCATCAATGATTGTTATGAAGTATAGGAATTCAGGGACAATCACTGATGAGTCATTTAATGAGATATGTTAGTGCTGCAGAAATCATGAAATAGTGTGTATTTAGTTTTTTTATATGCAATGAATTCAGAAAATTTTTAAAATAAAAACATTTTCTCCATTTAAACACAGATTTAATCTGTTAAATGTTTTCTCTGGGTACACCCCAAGTTAGTCTTTTTGGGATCCTTGAAAGTCACACGACCTTTTTCTTAATGGACTCCCAACCCATTTTATTTATTCCACTGGGAGGTCATATTGAGTCAACTCTAATTTACACCTGGTATGAGTGCCTTGCTTAAGGACCAGTTTCCAGTCTCCAGAAGCCACTTCTGGAAAAATACTGCTGATGTTCTTCTGCAACTACACCTATTATTCCATAATATGAGTGTGAAAACAGCCTATTAGCTGGTGAGTCTGCACTCTGTAAGGCTGATGTCCCCCTAATGGTCCCTCTGGGTGCACTGGAGAGTCCCAATATATCAGTCCAGCTCCCTCCTTACCCTTCTGTCTTCGTTTTCAGACCCTTTTATCTGTGGCAAAGACAGCAGAATGACAGAGTCCCTGCTGCAAAGATCATGTGGTTGGAGAAAAGGTGTCTTCAGTTCATATCTGTATACAGCTGTAGGTCAGAGGGGTGTACAGTTTTTGAAAACTTTTGCTCCCAAACAGGCTTTTCAATATTTTAAAACATCTGCCTCTTAAAAATGTTCAAAGCAAAAAGCGAAAACGAATTACACACACAGTACATTTTTTTTAACCAGTTTTAGAATGTATCAACCTCTGCTGCCGATTGGCGGGTCTTTAAAAGATTGATGCTGCCACAACTCGTTAACTCTTCCATTGTGACTTATAATTTACTAATCATACAATGTGCATTTATTTGTAGCACATCTCTCACCCACACTTTTCCCATTCTCATTCAGCAACCACACACAAGCCTTTGTATGTATTTAGATCACGTAACAACCGTGATCTTGATCCATGAAAAGGTGCGCTGTGGGCACGAGGTCTAAAGCGCACCGTAGTCAAGGCAACCGGGCACGTAAACACAACAACAGCTTGGATATCTGAGTGGTGCTTGACCTAACGGAGACAGAACACTTACAGATGCATTAAGTATACTCAAATGCAGATGTTTTATGCCAGGGAATTTTTTAAATATGAAAATTTAAAGAAATTCACAGACCCCAGCATACAGCTGATTTAATCTTATTATCTTGTTGGCGTAGGGATCCAACCTGTGTGTGTTTTAGAGATGGGGCTAGGGGTTATGCTTGTGGCTTGCTTGGCTATTCAGTTCATATGCATCTGTAAAAGGTCAAACTAGGTAAAAAAACTTAGTACCTGTGCTTCTAAAAGCACAGATTGTTTGATTAAACCTTTGAAAAGCTTCTCACATTAAATTAGCTGCATTGCACACAGCTCTGACCTGAAGCTTAATTCATGAATAATAATCTTCCTGATTTCACAGGCCTACATGAGAGGCTCTGACATTTTTATCAAAACAATCACTAACTTTTCAAAAGCTCTGAAACCACACTATTATGTTGGTTTTGAACGTGTTAGAATTTAATACAAATCACATTCCACTGAGCAAAAGGCTAACGCTTTGGAGGAATTTCTAGAAATGTGGCACAAATGTCACGTGTAATTATTCACTCATTCACTCGCCTCAGTTTAATATGCTGCAGTGGTGGGTTACCTGTTGTTTCCTTGTCAGATTCTAAAATCATTTTACTGATTTTCTTGTAACAACAAACATGAAACGCTTGCTAGTTTACTAGTTATCTTCAAGCTACCAGGTGGTTTTAATGTTGTGGTTGATCAGCAGATATTGGAATAGTTTTAATATGCTGCAAATAAAAAAAAAAGCATTGCCACTGGGTCCCAGTTAACACTGTAACTGCTATAGCTGACAGTTTTGTCTTTTAGATTGGAAGTAGCCTGAACATTTATTTTATATTTTCAGGTATGGATATGTCACCCAAAACTGTAACCCCAGGCTGCGTAGGGGCATTTTCTGATCATCAAAACATCTGGACCGTTACAGATTATTAGATGTTGACAGCTGGTTAGATTTCCTCCCACAAAACATCAACCTCATAAATTATAGACACATTCCCCTAAACTGAGAGCAAAGCAAGGCAAAACAATTTCCCTCTCGGATTAATAAATCAATAATAAATCAATCCTGCCAGGCCAAACAGCTATAGTAAGCAAAATTAAGTTGAAAGAATTGAGTCCTTTATTCACTTTTGATGGTGAAACGACACCTGATCATGTACAGTGCATGGATGTATTAAGGAGAGATTATATCATTAATTATATTCATGAATGAGGGTTACACACGGGATGCTTGAATATTAAGTATAATATTAATCAGTATTTGTATTGTCAAAATATGTAACATACGTATGCAAGTGTTGATTTAGGGGCCCTGACATCAAATTGCACACATTACCTATGTGGATGACAGTCAGAAAACAATGCAAGAGACCGTGTAACTTTTCTTTTTAGCCACTTGGTGATTTAATTTGCTCAGCATTAGTGCGAGTCCCCAAACTGATCAAAATCAATCAGCTCAAGTGACTCTCTATAACTCGGAAGATGTCTCCTGCTAGATCCTGCATCAGGTGTCCACAGATCTCGACACTGTATCCTAGCAACGCCACAGGCACATACTGTATGTTCCAGCACTGCTGTTTAATGAAGACAGCGTGCGGTCTGTTAAGGGCCTCTGTATTACATTTGCAATTTTGAGTGTTCATAGTGTTAATTTCTAATTCTAACCAAAAACGTAAAAGCAGCTGAGTGGCCACTTCTGAACACACAATCTCGGCAGCCACTCGACAGGCTGTTGAGCGGACGAGTGGCTGGCTGGAGTTTAGACAGGACATTAGCTTATTGTGTGGTTAGACAGGAATGCTCTGCAGACTTGATTCGACTCAGACTTTCATTTGCTCTTCAGTTACACAAGCTCCCACCTCTGTGTTTCTGATTTATTCAGTGACACTGAATAAATAAATGCTAATTATGTTTGGCACAATCCTGCCAAAAGGGTCTCATAGGTATTTACACTGACCGTATTACCAAAGAAAAAAAAGACCATTGATGCCAATAACTGAAAGTTGTTGGCTGCAGTAACTTACATCTTGGCACATGATTAACCCAAAGTCATTTTCATGTTGTTGTTAACAGACAGTGTCTCAGCATCAGCTCGTCTTTGGACGGTTGGAAGAAAAATATTCTTGGACAGAATACTCGATCCGTTAATTACCTGACAAGCTGGCTGTTAACTCATGAACAACTTCAATGCCAAATTTCAGAGGATGAGGTGTGCCTGATGCAGTCACCGCTGTGTAGAGCAAAACTGCTTTGTTACTCCAAACCATAGAAAACAATGGCAAACAGCAATGTTACTGCTTATCACATGTTGCATATTGTACATTGTTATATGAAAGAAATTTGGTTGGTCTCTTCCTCATTCAACATGTTTTACAGTTATTTTCATTATTTTCATAATTATTTTATACATTTATGTATAAAATAATTATGAATTGATTACAGGTCTAAGTCCATTTTGTAGTAGCAATAATTGTGCCATATAACGACACTACTTTCAAACTGAGATGCAATTATCAGATTTTAAAATCTGAAAAATATTACATGTAAATGTTCAATACAAAATAAATTAGGGTAAATTGGCGGTGGCTGATAGGATTGAGCAACATAATGATGCTCTGACCAGGTGTGCAAAGACATTGATAGCGGCAGTTATGGGACATTGCTTTCAACTACTTAGCCAGATGTGCACATATTATTACTCGATAATAATAACCACTAGACATCCCTAGCAAAGGCCAGGTGTATGCCTTAACTTCCCTTTACTGTCACGAGGTTCCTGTGAAACCATATGTTCCTAAGATCCCTTTCACACTGGATGATCTCTTTACCCTTAACATGGAAATGTAATGAATACATTTTACGTCCTTCTTTTTTCATCAACTTTGCTCCTCTATATTCACCGTAAACCTTTTCTATTAGACGTTGACTCAATTTATCTTCAGAAGGGTGAGGTCAAGACTGCCTTTGCAGTTGTGTTACTGTTAATATTAAGGTTATTACGAAGGGAAACGTACTTACAGTGGTGTGAAAAAGTATTTCCCCTTTCCTGATTTTTTTATTTTGTTGCATATGGGTCACACTTAAATACAATTTACAGTAAATACAATTTGTAGTTGTTTTTTTAATTACTGCAAGAAAAACATCCCAATAACTGCAGACCTAACTTGCCTCAGTAAGGTCAGTGTTCATGACTTGTCTCATCTCACATTTGCTAAAAAGAACGTATTAATTATCCCCAAGATTTTTGGGCAAACAATTTTTTTCATGTGCCTCCCGTTACATTTGGCATCAAATGAACACAGCGTTTAATAAAAAGAACATCGTACCAACAGTATGTTAAAAAGTATTTCTGATTCATCAAATTCTGCAAACTACTTCTTATTCACCACTCTCTAGATTTAGATTCTTTGTCGGGTCATGCATGTCTCTTTCTTGTGTCAAAGGCAGAATTTCAATAAGGATACCAGCACCTTTGAGTTTTAATTGAATATGCAGAGGATTACTCTTCTTTTCCTTTCATGTGTCCTCTCTAATTTAGCATAAAAGGCCCTATTTTGATTAATTCCTTCCTTTAGAATATAATTATGTGGGCGTTTTGTGTGTTAAAGACAGTTTCTGTTTGTTAGCTTGGATATCTAAATATTTCACAGCGAGTAGTCGGTGCTTCATTGTTTGTGTATGGTGTGAAGCCTCTTGAGTTACAGAACTGCAGTGCAAGTGTTAGCAGGGTTAGAGGTTCGGTCCCCCAATGAGGTTGGCACAAAAAAATGATCCACTCAAGGTACAATAAGGTCCTGTGGATCAAAACAACCAGCCTTGATTTACAGTCAGGTGATGCTTTAATGGGCCCTTAAAGTCTGTTTCTTCTGTGAGAGACTGAATAGTAAGTATGCCGGTGCCAGTAGTTATGATTATCACCCATGAGCAGCCACTGAATATGGATTACAAATGTTTCCCTCTCTCTTTCTCTTTTTGTTTCATGTGAGAGCCTTCACCCTGAAACACTCAACACCACTGGGTAAAATGCTATTAACATGATTATGTAAAATGCTAACAAGTACATTCTGACAGCACAAGGAAAAGCACACAGGTGTTTGTTGAAATTATGAAATAGACAGATTGTGGCTTTTGTAAATTAGTTAAGGTATGAAAAAATGCATAAGAACTATCTGGTTAACTCAAATGTCAGGAGAAAATGTGGTTAGATTTCTGGTTACAGTAAAAAAATGAATTGCAGTTCAATTAAAGTTAAGCATTCATAGAAAATGTCACTTAAGACCTGAAAAAAGCAGTCGACAAATCTACTAATCTGACAATAGATAATATCAACCTGTCAAGACTGACAGGACCGTGAGACATCCAGAACCATTCACCAGCCGCCTAATCAAAATCTCACACTAAAGATAATAAAGGTGCCACCTTCCATCATGTTAGTCTTAACCTAATTCTCCTTTTTTCTTTTTTTTTTTCTTTTAGAACGCCTAAAGTGAGGTGTTTAATTACTGCCGATAAAAGAAATATTGTGCTTTATCAAGCTGCCAATCAAAACAGGACCACTGTTATATAATTCACCAGTTTCTGCCTCTACAATAGACCTTTTGATAATTCAGAATCTATATTTATATCAAAACAGTCATTGGCTAACTGAGAAATCTTTGTCTGTAGTTAACATAAAAGCATTTGTACCGTAAACAGCTTTGCCACTTGCATACCTTTGACACTCTTCTAATCTTGTTAGTTTGCTGTGTGATAAACACCTGAGACCTTTTTATGTTTAGGAGTTCTTATAGTTTCACCTGCAGGATCAGTTCTTAGTCATTTTCAAGTCTTAGACACTTTCCTCACGCCGTCTTACATCAAACCAGAAAATCAAAGAACACTTGGACCAACAATCAAGGGGCTCTTAAGCTCCTGTAAACTCAGGCAGAACCATGCGAAACAGGTTGCTTGAATTAATGTGGGTGGAATTCCCAAAACCTTACGGGTACTGTTAATTGGGGTACTACAAGATACACGATCATATTCTGGCTTGTGTACAGTTTAGTAAAAATGTTTGATCATATTGCCACAGGTTTGATGTCTCCTTCCCACTTCTGTGACTAAATTAACAGCCTGTACGAGCAGCAGCAAATAGGCGTCTTACTCTCTGTGTCTCCTCCTCCACTCCTCGCTGATGTTCCTAAATGAGCAGGCCACTGCAGTAGCAGCAAATCATTAAGATAGAGCTGCGAAGGTCAAGTGCTTTATAAAGACGAGGGACAATTAAAAACCCACTGAGACAATGTAGCTCTGGAAAGGTTAGCGTACCCTTCTAGCATACACAGATTTACACAAACACACACACTTTTGCGGGGGAGGCATTCATAGGAGGCTCCACTGCACACATGCCGACAAAAGCACCAGTGGGAGAGGAAACACACATAAAAAGTACAGATAAACAGGCAGAGGCATGTATGCGTTAATCTAATAATTTATGTTAGTTGGATAGCAGGGGCTACATGCCAGCACATTAGGCTACTCTATAAATGTAAATGTAAAGCTTCTTTGAAGAACATTTAAAAAGACATGATCTTAACGAGCACAGACGATGATGTTCCCATCTCACCAATTTACTAAATGGCTGTAATGGTACAAACAATTTCCCCAGCAGCAATTTTGCATTTATTGTTTTATGTCGTTTTATGCAGCAGTAGCACCTGAACTGACTTCTCATCTTTGCAGTGATAATGACAACAACAAAAAAGGCAAAAAGGCAGAAAAGTGAAAGCAATTCAAGTCAGCAAAAAGGATGGAAGGGAGGAGAAACCATACACATAGTGGGTAGGTAGGTTTAGGAGCAAAAAGTACTTTTTTTGTTTTAGGCACAAAGTCAGTGGGGTGATAACATGAAATGGATGACACACCTGTACATGGAACACAGTCTGTAGGTGATACAACTGGAGGCCAGTAATCGTGTTACAAACTCATACTGGGTTTGTTTCTGTCAGGGACAGAGGCAGACGTCGACACATACAGATCGTGACAGTGACACTTTTACATTTACATTTGGACAGTATGTTCTTTAACCAGGAACGAGCAGAGGCAACAATCCCAGAATTCTATTATCTGGACTATGAATGAATGTTTTCTTATTCAGCTGAATCTATTTTCTTCTCTTTTCTCTTATGAAGCCCATCTTTTGCATTTGGGTTCTATGTCCATGAATGTGCCAGAAGGGGAAGCTTTCAATGTCTCTCCCAGGGACTGTTGTGCATGTTCTCATTCAGAAGTGATAGCACTTCTTTAATATTGAGCTCAGAGCGAAGTGAAAGTTCAGACAAACATCACAGATTAGAGCCTTGGTTCTCTGATGTCTAGCTTTGGGGAATTATTGCTGAAGTTCGGGAATACTGATTAGGGTGTAACCAAAGTGTTGGGTTGAAATGTTACATGCACGTCATTACTAATTCTGTTCACTGTGGGAATAATTTAAGTTTAAAATGCATTACTACTTAACGTTGCTAAGAAAATGGATAGTAATGATTTTCACTTATGATCTTTTGGCTTTAGCAGAAAAAACATCAATTGTGCTGTATGTCTGAATCCAGATCTTAGATTTAAAGCTTTATCTTGAGAAAGTTCAATGGTCCAGATGCACAATGATTATGTCTGTCTCACACAAATGCCTGCCTGCAATATTTGAGGAGGATTTTTATGCTGATACAACTGACCCATACTTACAATGAAATAAACCAAGCAGGAAATCCATGCTTACACGGCCATAAAACAGAAGCTTCCATCACGAAGGCAAATATCCATTCCCGGTAAATGTTGACCCATCTTTTTTTACTGGGAAGATAGTAGGTCTATGGCATTTTAATACCTTTTGTTTCCTGACACGTGGAGTGCTGTTAATTCCATGCTTAGAAGCCTAACATCAATTTCACATGTTTTTGTTATGTATGAGAGAAATGTCTTCACTAGAATTTTAGTAACCTAGGAAACAAGCGATTAGGTAAATCTCAGATGTCCTGTTATATTTCCTTTTACCTCCCTACACGTTGTTGATTACTGCACTGAATAACTTTGTGTCAGGTGGACTACAGCTCATCATTTATCTAGGATCTGTGCATACTGGACGACGCATCACTGTAAGCTTCAAGAAAATCTATTTTAAATAGATTCAGTACAGAGTTTTCCGTAAAGGTGTATTATTCAAGCATATATATCGACATTTAATCAAACAACACTATGTAATGTGTAAGTGGTCACTTCATTTTTTTCATTCTCATTGATTTCCATTAGCACCGTTTCCAGTGAACCAAATCAAATGTTAGTTAAGACCAACTCGCAATTACATTCCCTGCAAAAACATATTTGAGCTGCAGTTTAGTTACACAGATAAATAATTTTCAGGTCAGAGTTGAACCGTACGTATTTACCATATAGTTCCATTGTTCTCCTAAAACTATTAGAAACACATCAGTGAGTCAGACCATTACACTGTGTGACATAAATCTTCCATATGCGAAAGATCCATAAACAGCTCCATAGACTAGACAAGGTCATCTGGAAGAGTTTTGCTGCTAGAAGCAGAGATGTCTTAGTATTGGGATGACGGAGGAACACAGTCATATATACAGTGTGCATTCCGAAACTTTAACAATACGCATCAAGCTGAAAATAAGTGAAGATTCACTTTTAATATGTATTTGTGTTTCTAATACCATGTTGTGAACTTGTACTTCCCCCATGTGGCCAAAAATGAATTAATGCGGCTCTATAGTCAACGTTAGGAGACATTCACAGTAACTGTTAAGGGTAAAGTAAAAGTTTTATCAGAACCACCAAGTGACTTTACACACACACAGAAACCACTTCAGCTCCTCGGGGCTGCATGTCCATAGTGTTTACAACAGTCTGTTACTCAAGGATGAAATGTACAATTAGTTATCTGATTTTGAAATCCTCATTTTTTTTTCATCCCCCTCACTTCTCTGTAATCTCGCTCTTCTGTGCTCTCTCCATTTATTCTCCTCTCTCCTTATTTCTTTCATTCCATCTCTCATTAGCTTTTTGTTTTCCTGTCACGTGTCTTTGCTTTTTCACTTCTGATTGTTCCATCTCTGCCTGTCTATCTCGATCTGTCTTTGAGGGTCATGGTATATTTCCCTTGGTGGTTGCTCACAAGATTATCTCATGTCTGCAAGCTGGCCCTGCAGTAGAATTAACTGCATCAGAACACTGATAACAGAGATGAGCGTAAGGGGAGGGGAAGTACCAATTACATTTGGGTTCAGTCAGATAAATATCTTCAACTAACAACAAACACCAGTACTAATAACCTAATATCCTTCCAGCTTACTTTCTTTTCTCCTCCGTCTTTTGTATTAATCCTGCGTCTTTGTTTCTTTCTTTCTGCTGTGAAGAGTAATTTCTCTCTGAGTCACTTCTTTCTGTCATCTTTCTCTTAACCCCAAACAATGAAGCTGTTTGCTCAGCGTGTCAACATCTAGTACGACAGAATCTTTCGTGTACATACTGTATGCACTAATACCCAGTTCCAGAACCTCTTCAACACTCAGAAACAATATCAGGCAAACAGACGCATGTAAATCCGTTCTCAAATTCAGTCGCTGTCATTCTGTCTGCAAACATGCATGCGCAAACTCATTCATGTTTTCCTTCAAAGAGAGACACAAAAAGACATATCTAATTACGGTGTATATAATACACACACACACACAAATCCATGCTTCCATGCCCACATCCAGATTCATTGTCCATCGCATTCTGCTGAACCCAAACACAAACAAAATCACTTTTCTAAACCACAGTGCTGCATATTTGCACTTGCACACACAGACACACACACACACACACACAGACACACTGCAGTCACACTGCAGTCACATTGTATTTAAGCACTCTAGGTCTTTATGTCAGTGGACAATGACAGCACATTGATCTCCAAATGAATTAAAGTGCTTTTCATCGCAGCACACTGCTGAAAACATAGCAGCATTACACAGAATTGTCACTATCTTGCAGAAGAACTGATCTTCACACTACTCTGGCTTGAGCACAAACAAATGGATTTCTGAGCCTGTGCAAGTGTTTTGTCAGTTTTTATTTACCGTAGTAGTCTCTAACAAAACCAGTCCTAAAGGGGATAAGACCACTGCTTTTACCTCTTCTTTATACTGGCTGCCCATCCAGACTGCCAGGCTGATTCTTTAAGTGTCCAAGTAGAAATGAAAACACCCCTTGAGGAAGCTTTTCTTCTCAGATGTATAACACAATCTCCCACAGCATCACTTGGATACGTTTCTCAGACTTTCTACAGTTCCCACTAGAGCCACAGAATGCTTGATGAAAATGCTATTTCTTAATCCCCGTGATAAGAAAACACATTTTGATGTCCAAATCAGTGCAGTTTAAGCACTGTTTCCTCATGTAGCGCATAATCCGTTATCACTGATTTGGCTTGGTGAGACATTTTCTCTCCATGGGGCAAATCTTCCTATAATTATACATTCTATCATGCCTGACCAGTAAACAGGTTTTGAAGTGCTGTAGCTCCAATATGAAGCTGTCTTTGGGTCCCAGCAGACAGACAGTAATTACTTGATATTAAAACCCCTCTCATAAGCTGTAGTGATTACAGTTGCATATCTGGAAACTGCTGCAGTAATATTGTCAAAGGAAGATGGGGATTTACATCTGTACACAGGATAATGAAAGAGTGAATGTTATAATATACACCGATCACACATTAGCTGGTGGAGGTAATTTTTACAAAATGGAGTCCAGAGAAACACAAGAACTAGTAACCTAAACAAAAAGACATAGATTTTGACAGTTCAGGCTGTGGTGGACATATGTGATTGTGCTGCCCTATATGCAGGAACCTGTGATGGGAGTGTTTAATGTTTTGGCTGACTGGTCTATGTTAAAACTTGAAAAATAGACATTAACAAATCATAAAAAAATATAACATTGCTTTTCTTCTTAGCATTAGATAAGCGCAGCGTCAGTAATTTTTAGATCTGTATCGCCATATATGTTCAACCAGTTGCAACTGGGTCAGTGTCTCAGTGACTTCTGTACAGTGTCAAAATAGCAAAAATCATTCATCATGTCAAGTAATTTAATCTGGTATTGACACAGTAAAACGTACCCTTACATACAGAAGAAGACACCTAAATGGCCACTGATACTACATGAGAACAACAGCTGAATGACACTGAATGTTGCACAAAGGCATGCTGGGATATACTGCATGTATATAATATTTAACATGTTCCATTGAAGTGAGACTTTGTCTTAAAATTATTATGCCTACTTTGATATCAATAATGACTCTACATACTACCCACACTTAGCCTTACGTTCCTACATTACTCTGATCATTATGATTCATATTCTTTACTTTAAAACACAGTGATTCTTTAACAAATGTCAAACATTCCTTCTTATGTCGGTCCTATTGAATCTCTGGCAACAAATTCATTACTATTCATTGAATATAAGGCTCTTCCAGTTCCATGTTGATTAAAATACAGTATTTGCATGAGACCTAAAAAACTTGAATAACCCATCTCAGCATCTATGCGAGCCAATGAATATGAAATAATATGGTAAACTGTTGTATTGTTCTTGACTTATTCCTTGATCAGGAATGCTTTACATCAAAATTAAGCTCATGCATTTTTATCAGTGGAAGCTAAAAGGTTTCACATCCGTGAATCACACAACACGAGTGCATTTTCAATCCGGCTGAGCTAAATCTAATGTTTAAATATAACATTTGAACTGTGGTCAATTAATTATGTAGGCTGAGTACAACAGCACACACAGCACGGAGAGGTGGGAAGCGTTATCAAATTGGCAGTATGGTGTCTCAGCTCTCTGCATTCACCACATTAACAGCATGCGCAGTACAACGTTTCAAAACTTTTCATTTCAAGACTTGTTACCCTGCTTCACCTTCTGTAAATGTGTTTATGTACGGTTGATTACTACTAGAAACCACACAGCCACGTGTAACACTTACATGGCAACAGGCAGTCAAACACCAACACCTAATTTGGCATGCAGGTAGAGAAAACAACTTAATGATGCATGCTGTCAAGTGGTTTAAAAAAATTAAACTAAATGATTACACACTCTGTTATGAATTAATCTGCTGTAAATTATTCCCATATATCATTTTATGTTACTGTGAAAGTATTAAAAAATTAGATTCAAAAGAATTTTAACAATCGACATAACGTTTAACATCTCTTTTATTTCACTGTCCATATGCAGTAATGACTGTAACAATGACAAATATGACCGAATATGCTGTTTTGTTTTGTTTTATATTTCCATTAATGGGGTCAAGAAGTGTCTCTGCTTCCTTTTAAATGTGTTATTTGTGCTATCATTTTATTTTGACAGCACTACATACAAAATACATAAACAATCATGTAAAAGTGAGACAGCACTGTGAACACTAGAAATGCATAGTGTGGCTTAAATCATTGGTTTTAAAGGAGTCCTTAGTTTAATTCATTGCACTCACCATACCGTACCAGTTTCACTGTTGCTGCCACAGAAAGGCTGCACGCTCAACCTGCTGCAGACGTTTCGTGCTGCAGGCAACTGTCAATAGAAACTTCTGCTGGAGTTCATAGCTGGAAGCCAAGTGTCTGTGACAACTAAGATGAATTGGTTGTGAGAAGTAATAATTATCTGCTGTATGAAATTTAAATAGGATGTTTTTTAAGCTACACGTACTATTACTTTGCATGTGTCTTACACACTGTATGGTACACAACTGACTGATTTGAGTTTCTACAAAACAGCAAACATGACTTTTCCCATCATTTCCTCTTGGGCTTCAGCAGCACAACAGAGCACACTGCACATAGTGAAATCCTGCCGGGGGAAGTATCTGTTGATGGCAATGAGTTGTGATTTCTGAAAACGAAGACAACAACTGTCAAAAGCAAAACACGAGGCCTCGATTTCAGGCATTTCTTAAGCTAGGTATCCCATGAGCCACTTGACTGCTGTCAGCTATGGTTCCTATGGAAAAGACAACATGGCCTCATTATAATCCCTACTAGGCCTGTTGCTGGTGACATTACATTCACATTAGACTCTTTGCTTGCATCTGTGCATCTATTAATTTATTCTTTACAAGAACACACACAGAAGTAGAGATTTTGAAGTCCCAGCAATTAATAATACCTGTTGGTCATTAGGTTGTTATTTATGTACTTTAGAGGAAAGAACAGGACCGTGAAGTTTGTGCCAAAACTATTCATAGCTCCAGTGAGATCTCATAGTTTGTTTTGGCCGTTATTTGCGTCTTTTGTTTCACCAGAGGAGAAAGAATTCAAGGATAGCCAGCACACTTGATGATGCTGAACGCTAATAAATCATTACAACCAGACGATACTGTGAATAATGTTCTGACAACAGCAACAAGGAGTTATGGAGAGTTAAGGAGAGTGACTCATGCCTATATTTGTCAAAATCTAATTCAACCTTTTTTTAGCCCTTCAACCCAGAGAACCAGATAGGACATTTAGCTTACATCCTGGGAACTAGTCTTATTAAAACATACAAGTATTCTTGTGGGGGGGTACTAGCCAAAGGCCTGAGACCCATTACAAATCTCATTCCACCTTTAAAATGATTTTGTTTGATATAGCACCAGAGAGGGTGGTTTGGTAATACTACATGGGTAATACGTGGGAGGTGAAAAAGACCTATAATCAAAATGTAACACATATATGTATACTGTACATACATATTCTTACATATATATGGACAGCGGCACTCCCAACTGATCCACAGCTACTCTACGACTCATATTACACAGTCACCGGCTACTTTATTAGATTCACTTGTTCAACTGCTCATTAAGACAAATATCTAATAAGCAAATCACATGGCAGCAACTTTTTTTACTTTTCTTTTGCACTTTTTTCACCAAATGGAGTGAATATGGCATGGTTGTTGGTGCAAGCCTGAGTATTTCAGGAACTGCTGACCTACTGGGTTTACAGAGAGTAGTTTGAAAAGGCTCACCAAAACTGGACAACAGAAGGCTAAGCACATGTCTGGTCTGAGAGTCTTAATTTCTGCTGTGACATTCCGATAAGCATGTGACCACATTATACCCATCTTCTAATGGCTACATCCAGCAGGATATTGTGCCATATCACAAACTTAAAATTATCTCAGACTAGTTTCAAATATGCTCAAATGGTCTCCACAGACATAAAGAATAAAGGCATTTGTCAAGGCAAAAGGGGGTCCAGCCTGGTACTATCAAGGTGTACCTAATAAAGTGGCTGGTGTGTGTATATCACACTTGAGCCCTTGTGGAATTGCATTTGACTTTTCACAAGTCTCTCTCGAGGCTCTATCAGCATCATTGAAACACATCAATAACCAATAAGAGTGGCTGTTCAGACAGGCACATAAGTCATTTTACAGTCACATGTTCTGTGTAGCCTGCAGTCACATATGTCCGTGACCCAACTCACAATAGGCGAGATATCTCCCTCCACCTGTTTTAGTGTTGACAGAATTAGTTAATTTTATATGTTTTCAATACGTGTTCATGTTAATTACATGTCGTGACCTGCCAGGGGCTCTGTGAGCTCAAGGACAGCACGTGTCAAGCTTGCTCAGATTTGGTCAATGGCATTCCATGACCAGAACAAGATCACAAACTGAAATGCATATTGTTGCAATAAATGAAATGAATCTGATTTTAACAGCTTTTTTTAAGATCTGAAAGTTCGATCCGGCAGCACGATGCATATTCCACTTAAATCCTTTGCACTTTAATAACCTGACAGAATAAATATATGCCCCAGCACAACACACAGCCGTCATGAATATACTGTCTCATTTTCGCATAGTGTAAAATGCTATAATAATGCATATTATTTGTTCTGCTCTTATGTTCTCCACTAAGTCGGTATATCAATTGTAGTACAGTGTTTAAGATCATTAAATCATCTCCAAAACAAGCATGTTTGGATCCCTTTAAATTTGCGAGGTTGAGAACATTTAATGCATGCATTACTTCTCTGTAATTTGTCCACTTCTTATTGTGTATAGTCACCACGCCATGTATTCCTCTGTGGCCATCCATGCACGCACACGTCCCTGCTGTCTCACTTACTTCGAATTTTGGTTAATTAGCCACTTGGAGAGTTGTAAATGAGTGGGGACACACCGTTGATTAAAGTGTTATTTTGATGATGAGAGGACCTTCAAAGGGAGCTGCACTTTAAGCATTAGCAGAATAATTAACACCCATGTAATAAGCCCCATGGATGGACAGGGAGAGAACGTACGCACAAAAACCTTTGGAAATACAATCGGAACATACACCACACACTTTTTTTACTTTTTACACATACATCTAGGAGTGTATGAAGAAGAACAGATTTTCATGTAATCTTTGTGGATAAACCAGTGTTTGATTTGTATTTTTAAATGTAATACGACAAAATACGAAATGTAATAATAATTCCACACCAGCATTACAGAGTTGTACACTGACACACAGACAAACATCGACTGTAAGTGAGCACTCATGGACTCCATAGGGTGTTGGTGGGAGACTGGAGTGTAATAAAGACACTACTTCTTTATTTGGCACCTGCAGGGACACCAGTCTCTCCCCTTCACTCGTCTCTCTTTTCATTTCATCCATCATTCGTCACTGTTTGTCAAAGAATAGAAAAACAACTGAGAGCACTAAAAGGCCTCATTCATCTTCCTCTGTTCTGTCTTTGATCTGTTTTTCTTTTTCTCTCCACTTTGAATCTACCTCTTGCGTCTTCTCTTACCATTATATTTTCCAATTTTCTCTCCCGCTCACATTTGTTTGTCCCTCTAACCTTTTCTCTTCTTGCACCTTTCCTCTCTTTCTTCCCCACCCTCTATGCTCCCATATTTATTTCATTTAACAAATAGTGATGTGTGTGTGGCGACCTCCTTTTCTTTTCTGCATGGTTTGTTTGACTTTTTGAAAACTGTACAAAGGCTTTAAAGTTAGAATGGAAATGTTATTTTAGAAATAAAATAATTCGCTGAGTGCCTGCTGTAGGTGATTGACCTGGCGATCATGGCCCCCCCACTGAAATTCATACGAAATACATAAGTCAAACCTCCAGCACTCCCACTGAAAACTACCCACATTGAAAACCATTATGAAGCCTCTTCTCTCCACAGGGGTGTTTTACCTCTGCAGCCACCTTCAGAGTTTTGAATTTAGATTTCAGTAAATCTATGACTCATTCAAGTCCTTTTGAAAAAGATTATGACAAGTCGTGTGTGTCATACTGAATCTTTCATTCTTTTGCTTTTATATTATTTTGTATTAGCAATGAACAGATGTTTCTTAGTTTTAGCCTCCTACCAAAGCGTTGGACAATAGAAATAATTAAGATTAATTTAGTTAAGTAAACTGGCCCAAAAGAAAAGTACAAAAGGAAACTTGATGATGTCTGGTTGATGTGCTGCAAGTCAGTAAAGGTTAAAAAAATAATCAGGGAAAGAAAGTGAAATCATTCAAATTTGCTCACTCTAATTATGCAAAGACGCATGAAAATAACCCAGCAACTATCAAATAGTGTTTAAAAAAACAAACATTTTATACACAGAAACATCACAATAACAACATGTAAGAAACAATAAAACAACAGAACAGAGAAAAAGTTTTAGAAAGTATGGCATTAAAAAAGCATCCTCAGGAGGGAAAGTTTACTGGAGTCCATGTTTGCATTCTGTTCGACAATGTTTCCACTGCTTCCACACTTCACTGGTTGTAGATTACAATGAGGGAATGTGGGGAGATCTTCATGAGCTCCCCACTGTGCTGACACATATTCTCATGAGAAATGAAGTCAAGCCTGTTGTCAGCATACTAAAATGAAGTGATGTCTAAAACCTAAACTTCACAAATGTCTTTTGTAGCCGAGAACCCAAGAGCAACACAGTCGTCTGTCCAGAGGTGTGTTTTTTAGACGCCATGCAGACAGGTGAGTGACAGACGATGGACTTATCATTTATTACTAATACATATTCATTTTAATTTGCATATTCATTTTTTTTACTTTAACTTAACACTTCAACAAGAACATGAAATAAAGAATAAATCCCGCTCTTAAAATGACTCCATTACATCACATCTGTGCACATCTGTGCTTCTTTAGTTAAAAAATCAATTTGTCCACTATTAAACCTATCCTGAGGCTGTCCTTAACCTGTCTGCCTCTGTAAAATTGATAGTATGTCTGGTCAAGACAGGTTTCAAATGTACACATATTTTCAAGGACAAGAAGAAACGGATGAATTCTATTTCTGTGCACAGAAACAAGCGTAAACATGGTTTGAGCACAAAACTCTCTGTATGCACAGTTGATAAATAAGGCCCCTGGAGACACTGATTAGTGCTGGGGGGTGAGCGTGTGTGTGAAACACATCAACCAACTCTGTCAGTACGAAAGTCATTAAGGGCAGATAAGGTCAAAGTACACTGAAATGAAATCAGACACATTGAATGCCGTCACATTTCAATCAAAAGTATTTCATTTAATACCTTTTTTTTTTTTTTTTTTTTTTTTTTGGGGGGGGGGGGGGGGGGGGGCTGGGG
>JAUYWH010000007.1:18453138-18463587 GCA_034779795.1 Ctenopoma multispine
CCCCCCCCCCCCCCCCCCCCCCCCCCCCCCCCCCCCCACGGTGGCAAGGGCATACTTTTGAGGTTAACTGCTGACCCCCAGTCGCTCCAGGACCATGAAAGTACATTTTCTCTACAGCAGACTGCGGAGAGGGTGCAAGCTGTTCTCCATGATGTTCTGTCAAAGTGTACAGGGTGAAGAGGAAGGCTGAGAGGACATAGCAGAGTCTTCCTGCATCTGCAGTAGCTTCTCTTTCAGCAATACAGGCTGGATTGTATTAAAGGCGATGGAGAAGTCAAAAACACCAAGGGACAGACCTTCAGGACTCTGGGGCTGACTCTATTAGGTCCTGTCTGATTGTGGTTCTGCCTCTATAGCTGCCTCTTCACCTGGTTGCTGGAAACTGACAGATGGGTAGGTGAGTGGAAATGTTGGGGGGGTGGGGGTGGAATTCAATTTTCCATGGTGTACCCTATGTCGGTGTGGGTGTGGGGGGCTGGCAGTGGAAACACTGTCTGTGTGTCTGGATGAAAAGGAAGTGGAGGCTAAGTGAGTGAGTGAGTGTCTGTGGGTCCTGCTGTGAATCTGTTGAAAAAATTGTTCTTTTAAGGTTCCCCTCAGCCTGGTTCCCCTTTTCTTTGAAGCCTGTGATTTTTTTTTCATTCCAGACCACACATGCTTCATGTTGTTATGTTAGTTCCTCACCTTCCTCCTCTCATCTTTACTGACCCTCTGTTTTACCTTCAGCTCTCTCAGCACAGACTTCATCTGGTTCTTGTTCTTCTTTTTCATATGAGGCATGACAAGAACTCATGTTTAACACCATCTGAAACTAGCAAACATGAAGGGAGGCAAATGGGAATCAGGAGCCACTTGTGTCATCAGGATACTCCTTACCTCGCCTCCTCCCGACCTGACTCCTGGCTCAGCTGTACTGTGGCTATCATATAGGTATTTCTGCTTTTTTCATGTATTTGTGAGTGACAGAGAAGGAGAGCAAAGTTGACAAGCAAGGTCATGAGCTGAGTCCCAACTTATTACATCTGGAGTGTGTGCCTGAGTCCGGTGAGAAGCTAGGATGCCTAGAGGTAGATAAACAGATTTCTCTGGTTGTTGAAGGAACATGGTTTGTACTGGAGTCATCTGGGGTTAGAGTTGACTCACCGGGAGACAGACGAAAACATCACTGCCTCCCACACTCTTCCACAACATGCTCAACTGTCAACTCTCTCTCTCTGCTCTCTATCTGCCAACCTGTCTCTGCTGTAGTGTTCTGGATAAACAAAAAGAGCTCATTTTCAGTTTCACTCCCCCTGCACAGTAGATTGTTGTGATTAAACTGTGGTTATAGATAATTTATCAGAGTTTTCATATTAGGAACAGTTGCTTATCCAGAAATAGCACGTTTGACCTCTCCCCTTAAACCTCCCTCCAAGGACTCTGTGTTATCTTTCACAACTTACTCAGCTGTCATTTCATTGTCACTTTGTTTGCTGACACTGACCCTCTGTCTGTCAACCTCTGTCAAATGAAATGAACTAAAACAGTATACCAAGGATTCACTCTGGTGATAGATGAAATAATGGCGATAAACAAAAAGGCGTCATGACATCACCCTTTGTCAGTGTAAATTAAAGTTGAAATATGCAACTTTTTAAAGATTATAACTACAGTAAACTATGAAACATTTAATTAGCTTATCTGTGCCTCGTTGTGACCCAGTTTGAGCTTTTTTGCTTTCTGCGGCTCTGAATGTGACTGAAGGCTCGCAGTCACAGAATGGAAGTGTCAATGTCAGAAACTAATTATAAGGCCAGTTGTATATAAGAAAACGCAGTACTTGTCTCTTGTTGTTGCATATTTGTACTTTCTTTCTGCTTTTTGCTAATGTCTGCTTGACCAACATTGACAGAAGAAGGTTACACCAAACTTGGTTAAGGTTAGAGAAACACCCCAACCGACTGACTTTATTTTAATAAATGCGGCACTTGATTAATTCAGAGAATATGTTGCATCACAACATAATCATGATATGATTACAATAACCATATGCATAAATGTAGATCTCTGTAGATGGGCTTAAATATGTATTTGTACATCAGGACATCATAATACAAATTTTCACCTGATGATGACACCAAATAAATTCCTGAGAGCAAATTATCTTAAGGGAGAATATGAATGTCTGCAGCAAATATCATGGCTGTTTAATTTTTGTTGATATATTTCTCCCCGAACCAAACATGTCAAACTGCAGGTGGCGCTCGATGAAAAGTCAAAAGATGACTAAAGTCTTTAAAATTAGCACCTTTGAATGTTTTGAAGATAGACAGTGCTGAAAACTGTCCAAAAAGTTTAAATGTTTCTATGATTTTGTTTAATCTACTATGTGTTGAGATGGCCAGAGATTCTAGGCTGGAATTTCAAAGAGTTTTAACCAGGAAGATCTGTAGACTATAATACAATTTGAAAAGATTTTATTTTCAAAGGAACTGGTTGATGTTAGAGATGAAAATCCAGAGGTGAAAAGCGACAGTGTAGAGTCCAGCTTCGCCTGTTCACCATCGCTTACTGGTTCATTTCTGAAGCTGCTGACGTACAGCAAATGCCTGGTGCAGTTAGAGGGCTGTTTGATCAGACTGACACTCTTATCAGGGTGCTTCTCATTGTTCCTATGTCCACAGCAGAGCTTGAGAGACATTTCCATGCATGGAGACAACCCTCAACATAAAATGAGTGTTAGAAATTCGACGTTAATGGTAACATGCTATATGCAGCCAGGCAGGGTTGAACTGGCAGGTGTTTGAAATGTTGACAGTGTGATAAAACTAAGTGTGATACTATATTTAATCTGTGTTTATAATAAATGGGTATTCTGCATGCTAGAAACCAGTCACTGATTTAAGCAGCTGGCTTGCAGAGACACGTGCGCTAATCCACTACTACTAGTCCATCAAACTGATTTTGGAATAAATCTCTGGTATGAAATAAGTCAAATGTTGTTCTCTTAGATCTACACTACCAGTCGAAAGTTTGGACACATATAGGAATGACCATGTTTTTCATGGAAAGACACACATCTTCAGTTGTGTTACCATCATTGAACATGGTTTTCGAATGATCAGTTCTCCTAAATTAATACATTAGCATTAGCAAACATAACATGCTTTTAGAAGACAGTACTAATGTTTGCAGAATTTAGGCCTCTGTATGTTTATGCAAATATTCCTTTAAAACAGTTGTTTTCAGCTACAACAGTCATTTACAATATGAACAATGTCTACACATTCATTCCGATCAATTTGATGTAATGAAATCTGCTTCTCTTTCACAAACATGCTAATTTCTATGTTTGTGCAAACTTTTGACCGGTGGTGTACATCACTGTTTAAAAACCATTTAACATGTTATTATAGGATGCAGCAAAGCTTAAATAATATACAGTTCAACTTCAGAAATGGGGCTGTGTGATTAGGTGATTGGTTTGCTTTCTATCTGCCAGGCATTGCCAGCATTTTCATTCTTACTTCATGTTTTCCAGACTAATTGCTTCCAGGAAACATTGAGTCTGCAAGCCTAGTTAGGCCACAGCACATTACTTAATACAATACCCTGGGACTGTGCGCCGCTCTCCATCTCCTGTTTCTGCTGGACTCGTTGCTCCATTTGAATATGTTAATGTGTACAGAATTTGTCTTTTGAGGGCAGTATGTCATATTTAATTAGTGCATGAGATAACTATGGTTTTTGAAAAGCAGTCAAATATTGTTGTTTATCCAATATTTAGATTAGTAGCAGCCCTTAACAAACACCATTTCCCATGAGCCACAGGCATTCATGGACTAAACGTCACAGCTCGACAGAAGAGGCGAGTGCACGAGGCAGGCTGCAGTGTGTTCACACGTGTGATACCAGCAGGACGGAGGACTGAACATCGTATTACAGATGTGGATGATGCACCCACTCTGATGCACCTATAATTTAGATCCACGGAGCTGTAGTTTTTCTTCAGATGCTAAAAACTAAATGACTGATTAACTTTCTTATAATCAGGAAGGTTTCAATGCTTCTATTTTTCTTTTACAAGGATTAAAGAAATGCTTAATGAGGGATTACATTGAGTTGCTGAACCTTAACCCTAAGGCTAGTCAGGATGTGATGTGATGCTTTCGGCCGACTATGGTCCATCTTTTGTTGGAGTGGCCCATATTTTATTATAAGAACAGGCTGGAAAACCAAAATACTCTTAAATTCTTGGATGAACTCTAGACTCTGATTGTAATTGTCTCTGTAGATTTGTCACTTTAAAAGACTCTTTTTACAGTTTTACATTCACAGTTATTTGATCCACTAATCAATGAGACCTTTCAAAGGTTCTAGTACGTTCTATGTGATATACATAAATGTGACTAGAAGGCAGGTATTCATTCATTTAGTGTGTCTTAAGCTGCTTTTTCATATTTCAGACATTAACTTCATACAAATATTTTTATGTTAAATTGGTATGGATGATACTCACACCCAATGCTAGATGTCTGTTAGCCATCACTGTCATTGCTGTGTTATTCTGAATTAATTCGCAGACATAACTTAAAACACTTTCAGTTTCCATTTGCTCCTGATGCGAACTGACATTCCATCCTCATTTGTGTCGTGTGTTATCAGACACTGAGAGGAAGATGCATGCCATATGTCAACTCTATTACACACAGGAGATTGGCTTCAATTATCATGACAAAATGCAATATGCCAACAGGTACACATCCCTAGATGATTTACACGCAACTCTTCCTATATCTGTGAGGACACTCATTGAAATCATACATTCCTTAGCCCCTTGCCCTAACCTTAGCTGTGCCAACTGACTCTCTACCCATAACTGAAATCTTTACCTGAACCTTTACATTAAACGTAGAACCAATTTTGAACCCTCAAACTGCCATTTGAAGTTGTGACGACTGGTCAGAGTGTCATCGCGAAGTTGAAATGTCCTCACAACAACGGTTTGGAGCTATGGTTGTATGGATAATTCAACCACAGAATAACATATACACACACAGAATGCTATATTCCATCTCAGGCTTTCTCTCTTCCACAGTTGGACTTCAGTTGACTTCTATTACAAAGCTCACGCTAGCTTGCTAACTCTCTCCCTACGATCCTGCAGTCAATCCCATTTCCATAACCAGCATGGAGTCACATTGCTAATAAAGTTAGCATGCTGACAGTCACAGTATTCACTGTGTGTGTTAATGCCCCATCCTGAGCTACACTACGGAAGTGCTAGGCCTATCTGTATTGGCTTTCCCCATTACAAACCAATAGTTTTAGTTGGGTTAGCACAGTCCATTCAGAGCCTGCTGTGAACATTGATATGAGTGTTTACTATTCTCAGCGTGTGTGTTTGTGCTCTTAGTTCATCTCCTGAGGAGCATCACAAAGCAGAACAGTCAGACTGACCACAAAGAGAAATTTGTGTTTTAACCCCTGGGTTTATTGTCATATTACTAAACAAACTGATTTCACGGTTTCGCTTCCAGCACTTTGTTGTCCTTCAGACGGAGATAAGTACAGCCGTTTGACTACAAACAAAAAGCACTCTGTGTCTAATGAGTTAATATAAATCTTTAACCTTGGATTTTTACATGACCCCTGAGAAATTCACTCAGAGCTTTTGAACTTATAAAAAAATGTTGTGTTCGCTGTATTCTAGTAGAAAAACGCAAGTCTTGGGTGGGTGGAGAAATGTATTCACTTTCCATCCAACAAGGAAAGTTTCAAAAATCAAACAAAGGAGAAGAGATGTAAATTATCATTATTAATTATTAACATGCAATTAGGGAGCGGTGATCCTAATCACCAATAATTCCCAGTTTTAGTTTTTATCTCCTTGTGAGCACAGTGATCTATATTAGTAAAACTAATTGCTGAATGATTTATTCAGTATTTAGTGCACACTGTAAGATTATACTGCATTTTGAATGGAACAGACTTAACAGTGCTGTTACAGTAAAATGTTGAGAACAACAGGACTTAAAACAGGACCACAAAAATAATTGGCTCTGTAATGATGAGGCAATGACAGGAAACGCATCCATTCCTAAAATAATTGATAATGTAAATACAAAGCAAACACTTGCATTGCAGCACATCCTGGATTTGATTACAGCAGTAATTTCTGTGTAGAAAGCTGAACATCTGTAGTGTCATTAAGTAGCTTTATGTTTTTACCCATAAAAGGAGCAGCACAGATGAAAGCCATGCAGAACATACACAGGGTATGTTATCTGCTTTACACATAAACACTACCCAGGAAAAATGAAATGTGAGAAGTCACATCTGCTCTTGTTTTCCCTCAAATGGACAAACCCGAGCTTCTCCACTGAATCTCAACAGAAACCATTTAATAGATGCTTTTATCCCTAAAGCCTCTGCGTAAGAAAATATGTACGTTTTCACCTCTTCTGTGTGATTCAGAAGCAGCTGTGTTTTCTCAAATGCTCCAATTTCTATGGCCAACTTAGCGTGCTGTGTCACTGTTCTGAGGAAGCTCCCCCTAGAGTTTGCTGTTTTCAGTCCAGCAGAGTCAAAGTCAGGTACATGTGGTGGGCAGCAGATAAGAATTGGTTGCATATAGGAAATGCTACATGTCTGAGTCACTGCACACTACTGACTTTCATCTTTATCTTAGATTTATGTGCACACTGTAGTTTATATATATATATTGCAGTAATATTGCCCAAGTTGTTTAAGTGTTAGTGTAAACAGCGTATCGTCTGAATTCTATATGTCAAATTAGCATTAAGTGGAGTAAGTGGACATTTCGAAAGCAGGTTTTAATTATGAAATGTGTTCTCTTATATACCTCTTAAATACCGTTTGCTTCCATAATACCAACATTTAGCAGATTTAACATCTATGTTAATTCAGTAAAGTATGACAAACACTAAACAGCTCTTACTTTCAACTATTTCCTGACAAACATATTGGTTGGTCACAGTTGACCATAACAAACAAATGTTGTGAAAGCATTATCATGGTAGGAATAGAATAATAAAGCTTTCCTGTGTAGTGGGACAGATTCAAAAATCCACATACAACATTGACTCCCATGTGCAATTTAAACAGAGGATGAGTTTTGAAGACGCAACAAACCGCCTCATAGTTCCAACTCAGAATTTGTGCTGTTACATGAGAAGCACAAGATGTCCACCCATCTGTTGTTGAACAAAATGAAGTATCCTGTCTCCTTGTTGCTTTTCTTTCTCTCTCCTCCCTCCACTCATCCTGGTCGAGGCAGATGGCCACCCACCCTAAACCTGGATTTATTGGCGCTTTTTTTCCATGAAAGACAGAGATTTCTCTTCTAGTTAGGCTTAGTTCCTCAAGTTCTTGACCTAACTTTGTAAAGTGTCATGAGATGATTATGTTGTGATTTTCTTACAGTAAGACCTCAAAATAAATCTCAACTGGAACTTTTTGCGAGCCCAACATGTGTGCGTGCACGTGTGACCTGTGAATCAGCGTCGTTGTTGGGGTATTGGTGGTTACATTGAGTTGTACTTTAGTTGGTGTGCTGGTGCTTGGTGACCCTGGTCAGGCACTTACAGAAATACATGCTTTAACCTCTGGTTTATTGTCATTTTAGGGAGCAAATGGTGTTGTTGCTTGTACATTCGTTTAGTATTGTAGTATTTATACCAATTTACTGTGACCTCAGTTTTGCTGCACATCCATGTGTAATATACATACAGTCTCATTGCACTGGTATATTAAGAGACAGAAATGAGTTCTCCCTTTAATTGTAACACAGCATTCAGGTAAATCAATTTACACTGATTTTGACGTCAACATAACTCAAATAAATTGCAGATTTAGTTTAAATGTAGTTCTGAACACAAACATTTTGTAGAAACTGTGGTAAGTTGCTGTTCTCGGAAACAAAACGACAAAGAACATCAGCTTTTCTACTCTGACCAGGAAAACAAACAGCAGTTTACATGTCACACTTAAGATTCTCTAAGGCGGGATACTAAACTTTAACTGGAGTCAGGAAAATCATATCACTGGAAAAAAATAATGCACAGAGAGACAGAAGCTGTTGTTTTTCTGTCTTTATGTAGTGATGATGAAAGACAACTGATGCTAAGTCTAGGATGCTTTGCATGGTATCTACAGCTCAGACAGTTGTTAGAGTTTGTAGGAGACAGGGTTGATGTTACATGTTGTACAATATCTAGGCCCAACTAATCACAATGACTCAATTCATTGCAAAATGTTTTAATAACCAGTTTTTATTGTTGCAGACCTAAATAGTTGATCTTTGAAAGACTTTCTTTTGTTTGCTTTCCTTCTTAGTTAATAGCCAGCCACTGAGCTGTGCCCCATAGTCCATTCAAGATCACAGATAAAATCAAATAAAAATAGGAGTAAGCCTCACACTAAAAGTCTCCCAGCTTAGACTTTACTACCTGCTGGTCACCTCTTGCCAGTTCACAGCCGGAACAAACAGTCTTGTCAGTGTTTTTGATCCGGTGTCAGTGTCAGTATCTGTGTTGGCAGACTTAAAAACCCACTCTGTGCCAGCCTGGCACCCTCCCACTTGGCTTCGTAACATCAAGTTTTATTGCAGACCCTGAGAATACTGACAGAGACCCTGGTAAGAGTCTTTGATAAATGAACCTGCTGTCCTGTGAGCTGGTAACTGCCAGCAGAATGTCTCTGAACATTTCCCCTATTATCAGGGCTTTCTAATCACAAAGCATTCACCTTCATACCACTGCCTCCATCAGCGTTTAGCACCCTGCTCGGCTGCTCGCAGGGTGTGTGGCATTATTTCCTGACTATAGTGCTTTTCTCATGCCTGGCCTTGCCAGCAATCGATCGGCATCTCCTTTGTTAACAGACTCAGGTGTGTGTGTGTGTGTGTGTGTGTGTGTGTGTGTGTGTGAGAACAATATGAACTGACTGCAGTGCATTCACCTGCCTGTGTATCCATTACCTGTTCACAGTAAGGAGACCGCCAAGGTGACGGATTCTTTTGCAAACCGATGCACTGATGTCCAATAATCATCTGGGCAGGCAGGGAGGAAACGGTGGGTAATGGAGCTGGCTCAGACAACCCGGTCTCCTAAAAATGACGTTACTGTACAACTAAAATACAATCACAAAATCACTATTTTTGTGGAGAACATAATTTTCTATAAACATAATGACGATATGTTCACAATTAACACAGAGTCACAGATACACTGATACTTAACATTAACATTACTTAACTGTGACGGCAGTGGTTCAGGAAGTAGAGCAGTTGTCTGCCAGTCGTATGATCAGTGGTTTGATTCCCGGCTCTGAGTTGACCCCAGTGTGTCAGGTGTGCGGCAGCTCTGCCGTCGGTGTGTCCGTGCTTGTGTGTGTAAATCGATGAATGAGAGGCAGCATAAAAGTGCTTTGAGTACCATTAAATTAGAAAAGTGCTACATAAGTGCAGACCATTTACCATATGACTTAAATGTACATACGTAGCCAATGTATTCTTGTCCGCCAAAAATCCAATCTACTGCAGTTTTATCATCTACTGCTGTTTTGTGTGTGTAATAATAGTGGCAAGGTTTTTAACAAATCCTATAAAATTTGCGGCAGTGCTGATTTCCCTGTGTCTATGTACTAAATGTACATTTTAAAATTACTGACGCTGACCTATTTTACCTGTATTAACATTCATCTTGGGTTATGACTATTGGGTGCAATGGTTTGTACTAAAGTATTTATTATAAATTAAATAGACTCAACACCTATGGAAGACAAGTAATCCGGTAATGAAGTTACCTAAACAATCTGAAGCTGTTAGAAATGGGCCACATGTCATCATCTTAAGTACAATGTGATCTTCATTATTCATATATATATATATATATATATATAACATGCTTGTTTATCTGTATTTCCTTCTTCTCACAGATGAAATATTTATTTTAGCCATTTCTTCTGCACAAGAACTGCATCCATCAACTGTCGCTTGTTGAGCTGCTGTCATGGGGCAATGTTAGATTAGCTGCTCCCTGTTTTGATTGTATCTCCTGATCTATTTTTATATCCTCAAGGAAGCACATGTATGCATACATAAATGTTGGAAATACACATTCCTCCATGATATTTCAATTAACTCTTGGGTGAGGGAAATCGACTGGTCAAGGCGTTACATTCCTGAAACTGCCTAAAAAACGTTGTACATTTCCTGTCAAGCTATTCCTGATTTTATCTGCATTGTGGTTCTCTTTTTCTGCTCCTTAATGCTCAATTAAGTTCTAGTTATTTAGTATTAAGTAAGTCGGTATTAAGAAGAAAATAAGCAATAAACCCTTCCCATAGAAGACCCTTCCTAACTTCTTTTTCTGCTGCTGTCAGCACTGCAAAAATTGCATACTTTCAGGAAAAGGTAAATAACTGCACAGACACCCGCAAACTCTT
>JAUYWH010000007.1:18465750-18505548 GCA_034779795.1 Ctenopoma multispine
GCATGGTTGTTTGTCTGTTCGTCTGTATGTCGGCCCTGCGATGGACTGGCGATCTGTCCAGGCTGTACCCCGCCTCTTGCCCGAAGATAGCTGGGATAGGCTCCAGCACCCCCCGCGACCCGAACTCGGATTAAGCGGTAGATAATGGATGGATATGTAATATATCTTTTTCTGAAGTAAATGTTTTTTTCTGAAAGTGTTCTCGGGCTTATCTAGTGTTCTCAGTATAAATAATGTAAAAAAACTTGATTTTTCAGGAAATTGCCTGCAGCAATCCAATTAAAGTATAAAAAGAAATAGAATTAAAAGCCTTCCCTCAGTTTGTGATGTAGCTGTTCTGGTGCTCTTTTTTATTAATCTTGTTTTTATCTGCTTCTGTCTCTGAAGCACTTAAAGAACCAACCGTTTCTATGAATAAAGTTGATTTACAGGGGACTTGTGAAACACAAATGAAAACAAAGAAAACTTTAGGCCAACAGCAACTTGAGGGCAAGTCAGAGGAGGCAGAGACCACGAGCAAACTCATGGCTGTTGTCTTATTTCCTGCATAAGAGGCTTTTTAGAGATACGAACAAGTTGAGGTTATGACTGCAGCAATATCTGAGCTAAACATTAAAATTTTTAAGTTGGCCCTACTTGACACATTGAGGCTCTAGCGACATGCCTTTTAACAGAGTGAGACAGAAAGTGTGATAAAGAGTAAAACGTGAGAATGAAAAATCCAACATATACATTTATAATGGGAATTAACATAATAGTAAAAAAGATGTTTTAATTTTGCTAAATCTTCTAGCAGCAGAGTCAGGTCCAAATAAACTAAATAAATAAAAAGTTGTCGGATGATTAGGAGAGTTAGAAATGGAAATACTTTTATGTTAAAGGAGTTTAATAGTAAATAAGCAAATAGCCTTTCAGGGTAGATTTCTTTTTAAATGGAGACTAATGTTCTGTGACAGAGTAAAATGTTTTGTATTTGTGGCCTTTAGCTGTACTTAATACCATGCTGGGCTGTCGTCAGTTTTAGAGAGAAGCTAGTTAATTGAATCTGAGCAGCTCATTTAGCTTCGTTAGCAACTTCATTTAGCTAACTCTTTTGTTTGCTCACTAAACTCACTGGTTAATTAGTGTGAGGCAAATATTTACAAATTAGCCAAATAGATTAGCTTATTTAGTTAAAAATCTATTTACCTGCCAAAATAAACCGTTGCAGGTCAAGTTGTAGGTTAGGAAAAGCTAAATGGTGTCTGTCCTCAGATGTGGACTAGTCACTTCAAATATTTCTTAAAATCATAATTTGTTTACTATAAGTAAAGTAAAAAAACTACTTGGCTACCAATATGTGTGTACATTTATGAGGAAGCCCTTGTCAGTATGAATGAACTACTGGACTACTGGTATGACTGGAAAAATACAATTAGTATTCAGGCCCCCTACAAAAGTGCTGGAGGCTATTTAGTACTTCATCCTACGGATACAGTACATGGGAAAATTCTGCAGACACATGCTCGCTGACGTGTATGGAAAGCCAAAGTGGTCGTAATTCAACTCCTTTTCTTTGCCTTCAGTGTTTAATTGTTTAACTGTTTTGTTCTGGCTTCATTTTGCTCGACATTCTGCTTTCCATGCATCACCACACGTGTGCCACACGCTGGGATGGCGCCGCTGACAGCACCCTGGAACGCCGTCCTCCACACCAGTGAAATCTCCAAAGTGTGCCAGCAGTTTTGTCAAGTTTGTCACTTTTTTTTTGTCGTCTCAACCCTTTCATACAACTCAAATCACCATTCGTTGTAAGAGCTCCTCCACGTAGGGAGGCAGGCGTTTGTTGGTATTTCACATCAAATGGTGGTTAACATCTTGTACAGTGGCACTGAAAGTGGCAGTTAGTGTAGATTTAGACACTAAATAAACTTTAGACTTTTCCCTTAAAGATTATTGCTTCAAAGTTCAAATGACATGATGATAACATGCACAGGCTGACAAATTAAAAGCATCGCTAAGAAAAAAGCTGGACTCTGAGTAGACACAACACATATGCACAGAAAAAAACACATGGATGCAATCAGTCAAGTAGTTGTGAACAGATACAGATGATGCCAACAGAGTGGCTTTCATAGCAAGCCAACTGTCCCAGGAAATGTGTGTGTCTCTGTGTGTGTGTGAGTGAAAACTGGAGTGTTTATATTACATTAGCACTTCTAACCCTTTATTTCAGCCCAGAAAATTAATTGTGCATGTGTGAACGAATGTGTGTGCCTGTAGGGAAATCCCAGTGCTGGGTACATGGTGTCACTGAACACCTTCTGCCAATTCTGAATGACTTTTCTTCCAAATAATTAGTCACACCCACACACACACACACAGTTTAAATCTGTTTTGTGAAAGAGGCAAGTCTAAATGTAGTAAGGACATGAGAGAAAATTGCAGAAATACTGTATATCGGTAGATAGAGTTGTGAAGTGAGAATCTTTGACGCAGGTGTGTTAATAGTTTAGCCCCCTGTGAGCAGAATGTTTGCTTTGCACCTTTTATCAACAACGTGAGGTTGGGTTTAGACAAGAAAGGCTCCTTGGTTAGGGTTAGAGAAGAACTGGTATGTTGTTTATATTTTAATGCAAGCATTGTGTGTGACGTGACTGTAAAATGTATATTAGAGTCATAAATCTGGACGTTGCACAGCAAGATCAGTAAAAACAGGATGTTGTAGATGAGATACTTTGTCAAATTATAATATGTTGCCTGTGTGCATTTTAAGTTATCGTATCTTAACATTTACTTTAACTGTAAACATATAAACACTATGTTAACAGAAAATGTAAGTGGCTGGCATTTACATTCTACACAAAAACATTTGGGATTACAGTTTAGTTGAAACTGAATTTTTAGGAGATTGTTTTTTTTTAATTCTCAATAATCCCTGCTGGTATCAGAAACCATTTTTGTACAATGACTAAAAAAATCTAGTCTGGACATTGTTCAGAACGTCTTTTTACACACGTAGCACATTACCAAAAAAAAGAAAAATTCATTCAGTACATCCCTGTAGTTTTACTTTAACTGAACAACACACATCGCTTTATTCTGCGAATGAGAAACATTAGATGAATTCACTTTTAGGATTAAACTAAGAAATGAACAGCAGTGGTCAAAAGTCAGTTTACTATGGGAAAGTGCAAGGTGCTAGCTGAATACATCAGCCCTGAGCAGTTTATTGGTTTGGCTCTTATTTGCTCTTAATGGATATTTCAATGACCCTGGCTATTTATCCTTTCCCACCCTCTTTTACTGTCACCAAGAGAGAGATAACATGAAAAGAGAAATGGTGAGAATAAAAAGGGTAAAGAGATGAAGGGAAATTATTTTTTGAGAGAGGGGGAAAAAAGGGAAGAAGAGAGGTAACCCATGCATTAACCATGCCTAGGGTAATGTAAACTGCTGCTGCTGCTGTTTGCACTTGGCCTTTTGGAGAATGGATTGAGATGGTTTCAGGATGAATGGTTTATTGTGAGATGTTACCATCAGTGGTGTGAACTGAGAGCTGGTTTATTTGACCACAGCTGACCAGGTCTGCAATATTCAAGAATCCTCTCAGTCTCTTAATTGGATTTCTCCAGACCCCACTATCCCCCACCAATATAAAGCAATCGCTGTTCGTCTATATGTCTCTCTTGGATGCTATCTTGTCTTGTTAACCTCATTATTCGGGTTAATTTTCTCTTTTCTCTCTCTCAGTCTGTGCCTTTGCTTAATCTTGGAACCATGTTAGAATGATGAGTTTTCATTTGTCTGGAGAGCCTCTCAATTCCTCATCACTATCTGTTTATCTGATGTGTAAAACTCTAGCAGTCTAGCCATCTTTATCCACTCAAATCATGCAGGATTCTCTCCAGCACCTGGTTCTCCTGGCTTATGGTCTCCTTCTGTCAATTTGTCTCTGTAGATTTCGTCCAGCTGTCATCCATGTTAATTTGAGTTGCAGGGTATCTTTAAGGAGTCTAAATGAGACTAAATAGTCTATAAGTCTATAGTTGGATACTGCATATTTAGATCTCATATCTGACCTACAGTAGACGTCCTACAGCAGAGTAACTCTCTATGAATGTATGCTGCTGTAAATAGCGGAATAAAATACATGTTAATGTATGCGTGCAAATGTTCTTTATGTTGCATATACGTGTGCAAGAAATCCCTGATGAGTGTGCATAAACGGCTGTAATCTTTCATGGCATCTATCCTAGATTTGGCTCTTTTTATGCTTTTTTATCATCATCAAATAGATGCATCCTGTGTTGTTCCACCCAAGCCTTTCTGGCAAAAAGAAAGGTTAAAGAGGCCCACTCGAGGAGAGAATAGAGCAACCGGCTCTCCTCTATGTGTGTTGTGAGGCTTCAATTTAACAGATGCTTGTACCTTCCTATCTTTCATCTGTGATATAATTTAACATTTTCAGCAGGGACGCTAGAAAAAACGCTGTCCATCAACACTAATCCAGTTTGCTTTTCAGTATGAGCTGAAATGAAAGCATCAAAATGTATGAGCTGAAATTGCAGCTGGCGTTGCAGTAAGAGAGACACTAACTGTATGTTAAAATCTGAAATTTGTAATGACTTTCATAAATGTTTTGCTTCAATATCGATCTTTGTGTTTATGCTGTGGGTAAACACCACATGCCATATCTACTGTGGTCTGAGACACTTTTCCCATTCTATTGAAAGTTTTTAACGGGTTTGCTGTGTTGTATATAAAAAAGTCAGTGTTGTCTAACTTCATCACTTCCATAAATATTATATTCAAGATCACATTATGTGAGCAGCTGTTCATATTTTCACAGCAAAAACAACTTGGTGAAGCAAAGAGAGTAATGATTAGTATAAAATCTGTCTTTCATGATAACACTTAATGTGACACACGTTTAATGGCTAATTCAGCCAGCTAGTCAACTCAAATAACCTTACAAAACTTGCAATATCTTAACACAAAGTGAAACTTAGATGGCAAACAACATAGCTATACAGCAACAATGCTGATTTCCACTGCCTTTTGTCAGACTCTTGATAGGTCACTTGCTCTTTTTTCTCATTCTAGCTTTCTTCAACTTTGCTGTCTTGGGTCTCTTTGATGATTAAAATAAATCACTATCCGATCATTTCCTACTTTTTTTAATGACTATAAATTGACATCAGATAACTGAGTAAAAAATATTTTGAAGACTGTACATGTGTGTATACTGTAAATAGTAGTAGGCCAAGAAAAATACCCTGTGGTACTCCGTTACTGATGTTAAAGAAAATGATTTATTCCCAGTATTGTAAATCAAATAGGTAAACAATATTTCAGTTAGGAAATCTATGCATTACTATATAAAAATGTATTAACAAATTCGTTTGCACTTATTATTGAGGGAAACATTAATAAAAAGGTAATTTAGAATTATGTTAATTTTGTCCAGTGCATTAGGTCACTGTCATTGAATAAAGGAGCCATGTTACTGCACAAAACAAGAGAGGTAGAGCTATGAAAAGGCTTTTTTTTCAAAGGGAAAAACTTTCCTTTATTGAAAACCTTTGTCCTCTGAAATATATTCACAAAGCCTGACACAGTCTCTCCTGTGTTCTGTGAGCCATGCATTCTAATAGATGGTCGTAAATCGAGAATTAATAAGTGACTTCCTGCATAAAAGAAGCTCTAATGAGTGTTAGTCTGAGCCAGTAGCCCTCGGGGAAAAATAAACAAGCTATTTATTAAATAAAATGGAACATATTTCATATGAAGGTTATTATGTTTGGTCAAACATCTGAAATAGGTTCCTTTTTTAAATTTTGAAGCAGATCATGCATAACAACTTCAACAGCACACCAGTGATCTATCTAGATATAACATTTACTGTACAGAATGTAATAATCTGTCTATTACACAGATAGATTCATCCATCTAGGAACACTAACGTTACAGTCCAGACTCAGACCCATGGCTGTTTTCAAACCAAAGCTGCACTTCTACAGGATTTCTGTGTGTGTGTGTGTGTGTGTGTGTGTGTGTGTGTGTGTGTGTGTGTGTGTGTGTGTGTGTGTGTGTGTGTGTGTTCCAGATGCCTGAGGTAAAAGGATATGACTAGATGTGTTATTGATCACAGACAGATAATCACCTGCTCTGATCCTTAATTACACATATAGATTGGCTGAGGACACAGAAGCAGCTGGGTCTGTATACCCCCGTCTCTAACTGACAAGGTCAGTGCAATGACAGTAACACTAAAATGTAGCTGCCTTGCAAAAAATGACACAGTCAATACAGTATAATGTCAAGAGCAGCTGCTGACAGGCACCACATTTCCACAGCAGCGGCAAGTAAAGCTAAAGGAATCATTTGGATTAATAACTGGATCATTTCTAGTTGCATAGACCGGATGTTTGGCTAATTAGAAAACCAGATACTCAATACGTATTTAAATAACATTAGTATATTGGTAAATCCAGCAGATGGCTCTCTGGAAGTGATCACAAGCACAACCACAGAAACCAGTACCCCCACCACCCCGGAGCACCACTAGGCCCTGTAGACAACCACCACCCCCCAGCATCTACCAGCTGCCAACAATAACACAGCTCCAGCAGCAATACACAGTGCTTAACGGTAGGCACAAGGAGCCACCCCACCACCTCCAAGAGCCCAAGCAGGTGGGGTTCCTCCAAGCACCACAAGTAAAAGACCACATCCTGACAGGAAGGTCCAGAAGGAGCCATGGTAGGCCACAACCCTCGACTTTAGCCACATCCCGTATATCACATATTATTTATAGCTGTGTGTTATGCTAGACTGTTGCATTAAATTGTGGGCTAGGTGAGGTGGAGGGAGACCGCTGTGATGACCAACACCATGGCGTGAAACGCACTGAGAGACTAAATTCAACAATATAGTGTGAAACAGTTAACTTTAGCCCCTAAACTGCACCAAAGCCCCCTGCCATTCAAAATACATTCAGCCATTAAGTCATGACAAGGCCAAACTTCCCACTGTTAGGGTGAAATGTTGCAGCAGATGTCTACTGCTGTTCAGGAAGGTAAATCTAGACAAGCTGCATGTTGTAATTGTACATTTGGGTACATGTACAAGAATCACAGTTAATTAAAAACAGTGATCAAGACAAGAGAAACAAGATAATGAGGACTTTACAAGAGGCCCAGGGGAGTGACCTGTCTTTTGTAATGTGTTCTCCTAATTTTTGCCCCCATTTATTTACAATCCATCCCTCCACTGCTTGTCTGAACCCTGTAGTCCCTCCTGCACGATCAGCCACTCCACCCATCAACACAGAAACTATGTTGACACCATCTGTAACCATCTTCTCAGAGGAATCCTCAGACAAGCTTTCTGAGAGCATATGAAGAAGCTACAATCATGTCAATTAAGTTCATATTAAGTGGGGTAAGCTAGCTGATAGGGCCTGGTGCATGGCTGCTAACCCTCTCACCTGAGACTCTCCACAACATAAATATATTCAGATTGGAATGTGTACTGTTTGTGTGTCTTTTCTTATCTGATATTATCAATGGAGATCTACATTTGTAACTCATAACTTGAAATTATTCTTGTGAGTGCCAGACATAATCAGTTTATAAACCCAGACAGGCCTGATGAACGCCAGTTAATGTGTGTGGGAGCTTGTTTATGTCTCCATCTTGTGTTAGTATGTGTGTGTATTTTCATTACTGTAGCTATGTAACCAACATAAAGCCCTGCCTTGGACTCAGTCCCTCTATGCTGTTCATAGATACTATTCTGCTTTTCAGTTAATAAGTAGAGCACTCTTCTTGGTTGCCCCCACAAAATAGCAACCAAACATTGGATTAAAACACTGTTTTGCAGGAAAATCTACTCAAGAAATGGAAATTAAAAACATGTGTAATCGATAAAAGCTACTGTAATAAAGTTCTGTCCGGGTCTTTTTATTGAAACCATCTGCAAAGTCTGAGTCTTTCTAATTTCTATTCAAATTCTATTAACACTAAGAGGAACATCTGCCATGCAAAAATTGCTTCTGCAAAATGGTCTCAAATAGCGGTGACATTGCATAAATAGACAAAGCAGTAGCTGTCGGTTAGTCCACTGACATTTCTGTGCTGCTTTGTTTTCCCTCTTCTGCAGATTTTACAGTGATACTCTGTCTTTCTCTCGGTTTAATAACCTTGCATTGTGACGACGGTGATTTCCCCCAACATGCTCTCTCTCCCACTGCCTCTCTACATCTCTGTATGACAACATTACGGTGTGACAGTTTCTTGTTGTTCTGATGTCTGTGTTTCCCCTCAGCTTTCACACTCCGCTTGTAAGAGCTTAACCAGCGGCTCCCTGTGAGCCCAAGCGTAATTACAACAGCAACCACATCAGCTCAGCTATTTTGTCTGACAACAAAACTGCGTTGCAGACAAAGACATATCAGCTTTATTTAATTGAGGTATGTGTGTTTGTGTTACATATTTGTGTTCATGCTGTGCTTTTCAGTGTATATAGAGGCGTGTGAGACATCTTGATTGTGCTTGGCATGTCGTGTTTCAGTATGACATTTATTGTTTGTTGTTATTTCACAGTTTCTAGTGTGTATGGCTTACATGCATGTTTACGTGCAATTTTAAGGCATTTAGTACATAAGTATTTTACCTGGAGAGAATAGCAAAAATTATTCATATACAATCATTTAAGTTCCAGTAGTTACTGATTTATGACACTCTTACTAGACACATTGTTGTAATAAGTATATATCCAATTTTCTCACTAGAGTACCCAATAAAGATGTTGACAAGCAATAAACACAAATCAGAGTTTTATTGTTTGCTGAGTGGTCGTACAGACCAGAATAATTAAACAGAAAAGTATATGTACCAAAAACAAAATGGACAACGACTTGTCTCCTTTTTGTTAAATGTGTTGCTGTTTGTAAATGCAGCTCCATTCACCAAAACCCACTGGTGATGTAAAAGTAGTTTAAAACAGGTATAAAACACAGGGCACACAAACAGCAGGGACAAGAAGATGAATCATGACCCCTTGGGCAATGTATGTAATCAGTTCTCTTAATAGAAAACTTCAATTTACTATCGATGTTGTATAGTCTGATAACAGTTTAAATCAGGTCCAGAAAACTGCTGTGAAATCAATACTTTTTTTACAGAATCTTTCTAACCCTAAACTCCAACTGCAAACATGTTTTGTAAGGAATGTAACAAAATTTAACATAATGAGGATATCTTGTTAATTTACATACAGAAAATGTCAAGTCTCCAATATTTTGACACATCAGTAAAATGTTTCAAGACAAGCTGTTTGTTTTCCACCAAAATATCCAATCCATCAGCACTTTAACCTTTTTTTTTTACCCACAGCACATGGTTAAGGTTAGGAAGAGGTTGTGGTCTGGCTTCACAGAAGAAAAAGTTTAGTCACTTCAGACACAACATGTTAGTTTACTATTATGATGTAGGAGGAAACAAGATTAAAATAAAGAGAAGGGCCAAAACACAAAAAGAGAGAAAGTAGAAGAAATAAACTCTTAGAGAGAGAGGATACCATAAAATTTCCCCAGAAGGCTCTCTGAGTAAGAGGAATTCATTAGTAATTGATCCAAGTGTGCTGAAGTGTGCATGATAAAATGCCCAACAGATGACTACACTAGTTTGCATTGCAGACATTTTGGAACTTTGATAGTTCCAGACAGAGAAATGATTTAAAAGCTGCTCCCAGACACTGGTATTGAATTTGATTCTATTTTTATAACTTTTAAGACAAATGATTGTGTGACACAGGACTGAAAAAAGCAACTAAAAGAAAGAAAGACAAAACAAAGTTGATGGCTGGTGTGTAATCGCTAAATTGAAATGGATCCTGTATATTTGGAATGTGAAGTCAGCAAATAAATATGAGTTGTTTTCCCATTAGAGCCATGCTGCCAGTAAGGTTTTAACAAAGATTCATCAATCCAACACCTGTGCTGTTTGGAGATGATTGGAGACCTGCCCTATCACAAACTATTTACACTCCTTTTCAACCATCTGGTGAGTGATGTTTCATGAAATTAGAGTAGTATTGCCCTGCTGCTGATGGAGAATGGAGTGGTATTTAAATAAGATGAAAATGTTTTGCATTGAATCCTGTTGTTTTTAATCCAAAACTGAAATCTGATTTACATCACTTTGTCCTAGCTGGCAATTACAGAGCAGAGTCCAGCTGGAGACTGGAGGTGGGTGAGACGGTCAGCAACAAAAATGTAATACAGTAAAATAGTGAATAGTGAAGTCCAGGATATATTCTGGAGTACAGTTTAGCTTTGCTTCCCCCACTGTGTTTGGGGGAACTGTGTGTTTTCCTGACTGATCCATGCTTCCAGTACGTTTTATAGCAGTGTGATCTGTATAAATCTGTTGTCATTATGATTATCGTTTTAGCCTAAAATAAAAATATATTAAATCTATTTATCCAGCACTGGCTTATTAACTTGTCTATTACAAGCAGGGGTCTTAGGGCAGACTCACCCACCCATCCAGCAAGAATGAATTAAACGGACGTCTGCGGACAGTTTACAGTCAACAACAAGAAGTCAGTTTGAGCGAGTCACCAAATCTGAAAGGCAGAGGCAGGATGGCAGTTCAGACACAGGCAGCAGGTCTAAACATATGTGGCATGTAACAGGCAGGTTAACTCGGACGGTGAGCAGCTAGACAGGATTGGCTGGGAGCGCAAAGTTACTTTGACAATCTACAAGAAGGGAAAGGGAGAGTGGCTGAACTACATGTGGGAAAGAAGGCGCAGGGTCGGGTGACTGGCAAAAGAGAGACTACAGAGAGAATACAAGATGGCTTCAACCAACAGTAATATAAAGATAAATTCACATCCTCTCATTTCTACAGTACAAATGTTTCCTTTTTCTGTTGTCTTTCATTTGTCAGTTTTCATTTGAGATATTTTAGGATATAACAGTATCCATTTAAATCTTGAAGATGTGAATATGTGAAAATTCTGTTTAATTCAAGTGTAAATTATTCATTTTATTTATTCTGTCTCTGAGCTTTAACTAAATGAGTCTAGTTAACAAGAATTTGCTTTTGAAACTGAATTTTACGGTCAGCACTCGGGTCAGTTTCTAGCCTGTCTGTCTGTAGTAGTAGTGCTTGGGTCAGTAACATTTCTCATCTCTAACAAAAGTTTAGCTTTCGGCTAATGCTGACCTAACCTGCACCTGTTTCGCTTCTGAGTTTCTGAAATAGAAGAATTTCTAAAAGCTTTTTTTTTAACAATCTTTGCTCATCTGGATGAGCATGGACTGAGGTTTTTTAAAGTCAACTAGGATTAAAAGACGCTGTTTGAAAATTCAGCATGTAGCTTCATAAAATGGCTTAAAGTTGTCAGTGGTTCTCAATGTGAAGAGAACAACCTGGTAATGAACTGTCAATTAGCTCGGCTAATAAAGCTAACACTATAACATGACATGGAGATGTGTGTGTGTGATGACAGGCTAAGCAGGTAAGAAGCTGAGAAACAGTCATTTGACTTGATTTGACAGTAGTAACGTGTGTGTGTGTGTGTGTGTGTGTGTGTGTGTGTGTGTGTGTGTGTGTGTGTGTGTGTGTGTGTGTGTGTGTGTGTGTATGAGCAGTAAGAAAAAAGAAAGCGCCATAGTTAACTTGGCTAATGAAGCTAACAAGACATGACCTCAGTGTGTCTGTGAGATGAAAGAGGGAGGTTGTGTGTGTATCTACAGGACATGCAACTTGTCCTTGTCTGTGTTGTGTGTGTTAACCTAAGCAGTAAAGACACAAACGGCAAGTTGCAGAGCTTTCTAATCAGCAGTGTCATCTGAAATGTCTACACATATAACCTCCGTCCGTGTCTCGGTCTGCTGTTTGTCTGTTTTCTGTCTGGCTCGCTCTGTTGTCTTTCTCTTTGGTAAAGAGAAATTCTTATAGCGTTTCTTACATATGGGCCAAAACAACATGAATCAGCTTAAAACACATCTGAGTTTATGCTGTACACACACATAGAAACTTAGCTGTTAGAAGTGAAATGACTAGGCAGGCAACGTTTTTTTTGTCTGCAACATCCTACAATGCAGTTCAACCTTACTTAATAAAGTGTTTTCTGGTTGGGCTCAGGCGTCACAGCAGTGGGTTAGTGTCAGAGAAAGAGTTAATGGACAACAGTCCAACAGTTGCCTCACACACTGCAGGAGCATTAAAATTTAAACTAAGACGTGATCTTTCTCTAAGTGTATCTTTAATATTATATGACTAAATTTGACGTCATCAGATTAAAAAAACAATGCTTCAATGTTAAATGATGTCCTACAACGTCTCCTTTTTCTCTATATCTGTTAATAAATGCTGTTGTAAATAGCACTCTGCATGTTTCACAGCACATGTTCCAGCACAGAGAGTGGACATCAGGAGCGCGGTCTCAGTGCGTTGTGTATATGAACGCTGTCCTGTCCCGTGTCTGTTTACGCCAGTGAAATCACCGATGCACATCAGCAGTTTTGTTGCTGTACAGGATGGCGTTCAGTCAGTAGCGTCGTCCCAGCATATTCTCTGCTATGACCTCTTTAGCATTTGATGGAAATTGTCTAAGAGGTTGTATTACTCAACTTTATATGACAAACTAGAGTAATATGAGAAAATAACAGAATAATTTAGTAGAATTCACTGAATAAATGCCGCTTAAATGTACATTTTGCATTTGCTAGCTTCTGTTTTCCTTCTGTGTCTCCTCTTTTCACACCCCTCATTCATCTTTCGTACTTTTGTGCGAGTATGTGCTTGTGTGTGCCAGATAACCTGTCGGAGGTGCTACTGAGGTTAATGAGGGGAGACAGCATCAGGCTCCAGATCCCTTTAATAAACCTCGTCAGCTCCGCCCGCCTGGTGCATGCCAATGAGTTACACAAATATATCGCTGTGCATGCGTCAGAGAAGAAAGAATATAAGGTCTGTATGAAGGGAAATGAGGCTTAGGTCTTAAAATAAAAAACTATGAATGACTTGGAAATGCCCTTTGATGAGTTTGAGGATTTGCAGGCGCACATGTCACTTTGTTATCTGGGACATTTGATGAACCAGACAAGACAGCTCACAGACGGGGACAGAATCTATTCAGATGGTGCTGAGAATTTTGGAGGCTAAGCCTTATGGGAAGAGATGACATTAGAATTGATCAAATTAAGTACAATCTGTATGGGGAAATTAGGAAATAAGTAAGGACATTGAAGACAAAACAACTTATTCTAATAAGCTGACATTGTTTAAAAATGTCACTATAAGACGACAAGATGGTCAGAGCGTGCCAGGAAGATTTGTTCTAGCTCCTTCCGATGTGTGTCCCTACACTGGTCAGAAACTAGTGCGTGTGACGCATTCAGGGACTGTATAGAGTATAGGTCAGTTGCATTTCAGTAGTGCTCAGTTTTTCCTGTAACTTGTCAAATGACACAACTTCTTACATCAAAGGGCTACTCTGTAACTTTACCACCCATTACAACGGTTACTTCAAGTTTTGTATTATATGGAGGTGTGTTTTTATCTTTAGCTAGGTTTTTAATCAGGAAGTCTGTACGTCGACATTTGACCAACATGAAGGATCATGAAGGAGCAATGTGTTTTATCGTTATAAAATAGAAAGCAGAAAAGAAATGAAGATGTGACACTGGTGTTTGCAGAACTGTACAAACTGCGATGAAATTATGAAAACTGCCCACTTCCTTAACTATTTCAGCCAATCTGAGTCAAGGCAGTAATGGACCCTGTGTCCATGTTTACATGTTAGTGTATATGATGTTTTCATTTGCTGTTAGATTATGACTTGCATTGAAAAACTAGAGTGTGCTTCATGCACAGAAACACAGAGACAGAGATGTGGTGGTTTTAGGAGATTACTGCAGTCAGTTCTGTTTCAGTCTGAGTTGTGCATCACCAGAATGCAAACACATGCACACACACTCACTCAGCTCTGTTCATCCTGCAGACAAGGGGGGAACTGAACTCTGCTGATATCTGCCTCACTCTTATAATGTTGCTTTATATAACCTACGTCAGCACACACACACACATGCAGATCACACACACCTGTGCTCAGTGCAAGTTCCCTAATGAAATGTCCTCCTTGTACTTGAATAAAAACTATACGAAGAGCTCATATTTCTTTGTAGCTTCTATTCATATGAGTATAGATCTCTGCAGAGTCATACATCTAAATATAAGACTGCAGAAAATAAGAGAGAGAATGATACAAATAAGGAGGAAGTGTGAGGGAGGGAGGGAGGGAGGGAGGAAATTGTGATTGAATTCATTTTGTAGTCAGAGCTTTTGTTCTGTGTCTCTAAAAAGGGGGAAGGAACCATCTCCATTTAGATTGTTTTCTGTGGTAACAAAGAGGACACACCAACACTCTGTCACACACAACACAAACACACAAATGCTCTATTCAAACATACATGTGCACATTGCATTAACACACACTTACATGCACAGTTCTGTCAGTGCTCTATGCATATGTCTGTGTGTGTGTGTGTGTGTGTGTGTGTGTGTGTGTGTGTGTGTGTGTGCACATAATGTCTTCTCATACTCACAGCTCAGGTTTCTCATCACCACGTTTGTTCTGTAGTCAGCAGGATGTAGCAGGTTGAATTCACGATTCAAGATTCAAAGATTTAAGATTCAAAAAACTTTATTAATCCCAGAGATAAATTGTTTTGCCTCATTACAGCCGCTCTCAGTTCAGAAAATGAAATCAAAAGGTTAATTATTTCACGAATAAAATGTGAAATTTAGCACAAATAAACAGTTGTTAAAATAAAACACAGCCTGCACGTGTCAACTGACACTGTTCAGTGATGGAGAGGAGTCTGTCACAAACTCGATGTTCAGCCTGAATGTCAGACATAGTCATCAGAAACAAGGTGTTCCTGTTCTGTTAGCAGCATTTTAACACGAGATGTGACATCAAGAATATTCAGTGTTGACATTCAGGTACTTCAGTAAAAGTTCCTGTATAGTGATGCTCAGCTGACATTCAACAACAAATATATCAGTGTTTTTGTGTTTTTGTTGAGTTTATGTAACCTCTTCATCTTTATATGTATAAACTTTTACCACTCACAGAGATGTGTTAATTCATTAAAATCAATTAAGGATTAATGATGTGTTAGGTTTAGAATAATGTAAAATAATGCAAATTGAAGCTATTCCCCTGAGGCATTGTTCATTTTTCTGCATCATAAGTGCAAACTTGTTAATACTTATACACCTTGTTTCTTCAATATACTGTACACACACACACACACACACACACACACACACACTGGACTGGGTTGGACTCACACTGCTGCTCATTAACATATTAATTATCATTTAAGTGATAGAAAACTGGTGTCAATTTTCCCCATTCTTTATTGTTACTATGACTTTGTTGTGATGCTTCAATATCAATACTTTAAAATAACTAAAGTAATAAATATAATATAATAAAAGGAACTAATAATAGGACAGGCATTTCTGTTCTGTCGTTGTTACTGTACTTTGTTTTCCAGGAAATATCTTAACAAAAATCGCTTAGATTGCATCAAACTTTGGTACAGATATTTCTCCAGAGAATCATCAGTTCAAGCTTTAGGTTTGTCCAGTAGTGTGTGGTTTAGTTTTGTGTTGGTTGGCCAATGTTAACTGAGAACATAAGCTGATTGTAATTATGTTCCCAGTAAAGCATGTTTGCAGATTGCAGTTTAGTTGTATACTGCAGCATCTCATGTCACTCAGTCTGGCTGATGCAGTTTTTAATCATGTTGGTCTCCCGTCCTAATTTTCAAATCTGAAGTTCATGTCTTCAGTCAGAACTTCGTTCTGCCATCTGGGTATATTTTCTGTACAAGTCAGTAAGAACAACAGTTCTGCTGTAGGGTTAATCTGTTGCCCTGTAAGAGGGACTAGTGTGTAAACTGCTTTATTCATGGCAACAGAGATATTCTGTTGCAGAATCTCATTTAGTTTTCCAAAGCCTTTGCTGAAGTACAACCACAATTGCACCACGCTAAGAGATTAGACAGGGAAAGGTAGAGGAGAAAATGAAATGAGAGACATAAAAGAGGAATGAAGAGGTGATGAGAAGATGAGAGGAGGAAAAGATCAGCAAATGGAGGAGGGGATGAGAGAGGAGATGTAATGATGCTCGTACCTGAGATAAGTGACTGCCATCTGAGCTTGGCAGGCCCCCAGACACACGCACACAAACACACGCACACACTTCCCTGCTGTGTAAAGCCACTGTGCCTCGTGAAAAATGTCCGCTCTTTTCCCAGCTTGTTTACAACAGCACCACTTTTCAATTAGCTGAGTAAATGCACACGGTCGCGCACACACACACACACACACACTTCCAACTAAGTAAATGAGTTAAAGTGCACAAAAACACAGAGTGCTTGAGTGTGTGTGTCTGTTGGGGTTTCTTTTGAAGACTGTTTCCTCATGTCACTGTTTAATATAACACGTTCATGGGCACAAACATACACACACAGGCACAATCTTGTGGCAGATTCACATGCAGTATTAATGCGCACACGTTCAGGTCCTTTAGTTGTTCATTTGTAGCTGGGTTCTCTTGGTATTTGAATGACAACAAGTCACACAATCCAATTCCCCAAATCTCTGATTCATTCTCATTCTCCTTCTGTCTCTGTCATTGTCATTTGAAGGAACACAGACACACGCAAAGTCACTGATGTACCTCAGGGTGCATACGCACAATGCATTAATGGAAACATACACAAAATGAGACACAGCCTGTTAGAATGTAAAAGGTCACTGAATGGAACATTTTATTTGAAGTCTTCAATAATCAAATTTCAAATCATCAATAATCAATCTACAAGTGACGACGGACTGATGAGTGTAGTTGTGTTTTGAGTTATATCACACAGACTCTGTCTCAAACGTGTTTGAATAATAATTTTATTTCCCAAAAGAAAATATGACAAAACTAAAACAACCAAACTGAATTTTATTTAAATCTTATAATCTCCAAATCCTGCAGGTTGGATTTGTCCTGTGCACTTTTAATTGTCCTATCCGTGCCACAGCCACGCTAAAAAAGTTATTGTTACTTCATATATATTGATGAACACAAAAGATACACACGTTATGCACTTTAAGCGGTGCCATCCAGTTCTCCTCACCACTTCTCCTCATCCATTGCCCCCCTGCTGTGTCTCGCATCCACTTTCTTCAGCTGTCATCTTCCCCCCCTTTCCATTTCCCTCCTTCCACCCTCCCCTTCTCTGCTCATCCATTTAAACATGTATGTTAGTGCAGCTGTGGTGAACTTGCATCATCTCAACTGGTTGGCAGTTTAAAATGTACGACGGCCTACTTTTACTGAAATTGTATATTTTAAGGTCTGTTTGTGTAGATGAATGTGTATACATTATTCTAGATTATTATATTTACAAGAAACACACCCTGCTCTGGGGATTTGCTATATTGGTGAACTGGGGTTAATAACTGACTTTGAAATTACTACTTTATACCTCTAATATTACTATTTATTTCTGAAACCCTTAGTGTGTCTGTGGGCGGCTGTAATACTCAGGGGACTCACATACACTCAGGCTGCTACAAGAATTCATGGATGCGCAGTCACGTACAGTAAATGTGCACGATAATAGAGCATCAGAGAGCAGAGGAGAGAGAGAGAGAGAGAGAAAGAGAGAGAGAAATGTTGGGTTAATAATCATGAGAAATGTCATTCTTGCTCTTCAAACATGAATTATACAAGAGCTACTCCTAGATGCATTAATACTAAACTGCTACTGTAAAATGTTAAATGTACTAAGGCTGTTTTGATAACTTCTTAAAATATTTTACAGTCAGAAATGTTCAAAAAAAACACACACATACAGTCTTGGCACTGACCACAGGCATTAGAACACATTCAAAGTAAGCAGCATGATGCCACACAGTGAAAACAGCAGCTTTGTTTACACTGTTCCTCCGTGGACTGATGGAATATTTGATGCATGAAGAAAGCCGTAAATTAAAAATCTTGTGCTTCACAAAGTGTGTGAATGTTGTTTAGATGTTGCATCTCTGCTCGAATTAGTCTCACATTCACGTTTTTAATCACAAATCACTAAATTTCACACAGTGACGGTCTGCAAAGACCCACTCTCACATGAGTCACCCTGGACTTTATGACTGTGACATTTCTTGCTACTTAATAATCTCACTGTGTTAAAAAATAATGGGAAAGCGATGATTGCAATTGGCCAAAAAGTGAGTTATTTATATTCACTGAGTAATCACAAAAGCTATAATTTCCTGCAGACCTCAGTGCAGAAAGAGTAACTGTGGATGAAATACTGGTCGATAAAGAAAAATAAAGAAAAAGTGTGGGACAGAAGACAAAAGAGAACAGACACAAGTACTAAAGCACAGTAGTCCTTCATTTATCTCTTCATATGAAAGATCATCTTTCATCTGCACAACGTCTTCTGTATCATCCTGGTCCTTATTAGTTTCGATCACATGTATGACATGTAGGCTCATAAACACAAATGACTTATAGGTGTGCACAACGTATAAATAACAGTTCATTGTTTCCTACACAGCTAATTTCATTTCATAAGAAAATGTGGAGTACAAATCCCACTCTAGCTACTAGCAGGCACGTTGGCTGCCAAACACTGCATAGCCACAAAGACACAGGCTTTAAGTTTGGAGCTGGTTAATGGGGAATTTTGAAGCTTTGTAATGTGAAGTGAAGGGACGGAGAACACACTCACACAAAATTAAAACTCTCATAAATGTGTAAAGCATTCTCTATTATACTCATTTGTGGCATAAAAGAAAAATTAATTATGCATTCATTTTCACTTCAGTCATTAGCTGTTTCCTTTTTGTCCCACTGTGCTTGGACTGGGTTTCAGTTATATAAAGTAAATTCAGATGTGAGGATCATGACATTTTAAAGCCTGTATGTTTACATGTAATCCCTTCTGTTGTTCCAATTGCATTTCTGCGACAAAATCAGTGAAGAAACACCAAATAACACCATCTGTGGAATAAATCTGTAGATTACACAATGCAAACTGTCATCGTTTAAAGTCTTTATTTACTTCCAGGGAAGAGAGACTAACATGACTTTTACGTTGTCTTGCATCAATGTGAATGTGTATGAGACTTACATATTTAATTACGTTACTCAGGGACGCTGAGTAAAATCTACATAACCACAGAATGGAATGATGTGCATCTCATAAGGCCAAATCTAATAAAGCTCATAAAGCTTTTTATTCACAATAGAACATAGAAAATATGTCAAACTGAGAAAATGTAAAATTTTAAGAAAAAAATAAAAAAAGATAATTTTGTCATTGATGAAAAAAACACTATAAAAAGGATTCTTACTGCTCAACAGTGCTGGGTCTTCTTTGTACACCCCAAGGTGCACCGAATATTTTCAGTTGGTGAAAGGTTTGGACTGCAGGAAGGCCAGTTCAGCACCAGGACTCTTCTTCTGTGAAGCCATGCTGTTATCATAGACGCAGCAGGCAGTGTGGTATAATCCCACTGAAATATGCAGGGCGTTTCCTGAAAAAAAAAGTCACCTGGATGGGAGCATATGCTGCTCTAAAACCAGGAGATATCTTTCAGGATTGATGCTGCCTTTCCAGATGTGCACGCTGCCCATTTCATAGGCACTAAACATAATGTGAAATTTCAATTTCTCTGACCACAGAACAGTTTTCCACTTTGCCACAGACAGTTTGAAATGAGCTTTGACCCGGAGATGATGGCGTCATTGTAAGATGGAGCCTTAACTTGCATTATCGGGTGGCACAGCGAGACAGTTCACAGACACGGACTTTTGAAAGTATTCCTGAGCCCGTGCAGTGATCATCACAGAATCATGTGTAAGGCCTGCAGACCATGGTTGTCCAATATTGCTTTTAGGCCTTGTATTTGCACACAGAGCGTTCTGAGATACAAAATGTAATCAGTTGCAGTTGCAATGAACGTCTGCTACAGGATACCACTCGTGTCCTAACATGGAATCCAGGCCGTGTTTCAACCTGCACCCTCAAAATCCGATTTACCACAACCTGTGATGAACTCAGAGATACTGTATGCTGATTTGGTACCTCTGTCAGGGTCTGAGTGGTTTGTGCAGCTTTAATGGGTAGAATGATGAACCCTCAGAGTACCTCTTCCATATTTAATACCAATTCATTCCAGTTGTGTAAAGGATTAAGATAAAAGGGGCAGGAGGTTGGCATAGTAAAAGAGGTACACCACCAACATTAGTCAATCTAGAATCGGATATGATGACACCGGTTCAGCAGGGCCCATATCACTGCTGCTTTACAATCCTACATACTACTAGAAGAGAACTGCGTTGGCTGTGTGTTCCAGATGTGAAGCAGCACCTGATTAGAAAGCTAAAATGAACATCAGCAGGGCAGAGGATCTGGATTCATGACTGGAAGGTTCTCATGTATTTGTTCTACTGTCACAGTGTGTGGGTTCAAAAATAAATAAATAGCTTCTAAAAAAGAAGGACACACAATTTGATTTCTTTTCTATATGATAGTAAGTTCCACACATTGTCTATAAGTAGCAGTCATGCTTTCAGTCAGGTTTTTTTTCCCTATCTGATTCAAGGGTACAGGACAGAGGGTGTCATTTAGTACAGATTGTTAGCCCCTTGAGACAATTTTTTGATTTGTGAGACTGGACTATAAATAAAAAGTGATTAGATTTTTTTAGCATGCCAGAAAAAGGCTGTGATTTCAGGACTTCAACTTGAGCTCTAGGCATGTGTGATGGGCACTGTTTTCCCTATATCCTGAGATTTTAGTTATAGAAATACATTTACCGACATACATTTATAACAGAGGGAATTTGAGGTTAAGTGGAACTTGGAGTATCTGGTGATGGTTGCAACAGTTTTGCGAGACCTGGTGAAATGATTGCTTGTAAAAATAATTTTAGGCCTATCTCTACTTGGTCAACACAGTCTGCTGCGTTTGTATTTGTAAAAAAAACGTTCTGCAGTTATTAGACTGTTTGTCATCGTTTTGTTAATTGTAATTTAATGAATTTTCCAGTATTAAATAGTATTTAAACATAGTGATTCAAGTATCGTTATTATTAATAAATAAGAACGAAGAGAACTGGGCAAAGTGCTGCACCGTAGATAAGAACATGCAAAAAAGTCTGACAACTTACTTTATCTCTTACTGTATGCTCCTGAGGCCATGCTTCCTGATTCAAATCGAGAGTTATCCATGAGAGTTAGATAGGTTATTCTCACTTCATTTCACCACATTTGCTCAGATTAGATCCCCACGTGACTTACTAGTCTGTTTGACTTACTCAGTTTGGTTCCCCACATGACACAAGAACCAGTGTATTTCAATAAAATTGGCTTCCAAGGTGGAAAATGGAGTTTATTCAGTTTGGATCCCTCCATGATGCAAATATGAGAACATCTGAATCAGCTTCAGTCCCAGTGTGAAACTAAATTTGCTCAGTTTTGGTCTCAGGCTGCAGAAGTTCAAGAATATGAGGTAAAATAAAATCACATTTAATAGTGAAGTAATTGGCATTTGATAGTCACAGCTGAAATAGTCAGTGACCTAGAATCACACATGTGCGGCGGTGCAGGAAAATCTGTCACTTGCTGAAATTAAGACACTTTACAGTTTGCAATTCCAGTAACTTGGGTTGTCATTTAAAATAAAATTATTAATAAGAACCCAACTTATGAAGTGCTTAAGTCTACTGAGGCCTCAAGGTAGAAAACTAATGTGTTTAAAATGTTCATTTCATTTTTGACAGGAGTTTGAATCTCCAAATTTCTACTAAAACAGAAAAGCTAAATATATAAGGCTGTTGGTTATTTGCACTTGGCTCAGATGTTTCTTTACATTCCTTTGGAGATATGAATAACATTTCCTCCAATCACGTACCGGCTGCTTCCTATGTCGTGAACACGCTTGTCTGTGAACAACTTCTCTACGGGCTGTTTTTATATCCCATGACTCCCCTGTGACTGAACTGATTTGAATCACCTGTCATTATATGTTACTGAGATGATAATTGTCTATTACTTTATCATTAAGAAACCAATATGTGCAGACACATTGATTAATGGGAGTGAATTTAAAAGAAGTATTGGAGTTATCTCTCCTTCCGTCACCTGCACGTGATGTGTGCACCTTCCCAGACGTATACAGTGTGTTCCACATGTGTGCGTGTGTCTGTGTGTTGGCCTTGCATTTGAACGTGTGGGCTTTCCGGGCTGGACTGATAAGGATCACTCATTATGTGATGAGTTAGTTCTCTGCTGAGCCTTGTCACGACCCTCTGGACACATCACAGCAAGCTGCTCATCTGTATTCATGGGTGGGTAACAGCCGGTGCACGTTTCCTATGAATTACAGCTGGTGGCGAGAGGTCCACTGACACACGCAGACGTCGTATATCTCAGCACCTGGCTCACATGAGAGATCGAGGAGAACAGTCTCTCCTGAACCCTTTGACATGGACCGTCCAACTAGTTCAGACCTCAGTATTTTTCTATTCTGAGGTGGGATTAAAATCGTGAAATACAGCAGCTTCGCCCTGAACTCTATGTTAACAAGCTCATAATCTTTAGAGCTTGTAAAACACTGAAACATCTCCTAATTTAAAATATCCAGGACTCAACCATTATGTTAAGAAACTGGACAGGCAGCTGAATCTTGGTATTCAAGGTCCAGGCAACAAAGGACATATGAAATAAAGAAACTCTCAAGGACCACTATGAGAACTTTATTTACCTCAGCGACAGAAAGAATCATATCTACATTTGAGATAATCCTGTCGCTTCCTCTACAATTTTTACATTAAATTTCATGCAGCATTTCCTTTATACATATGAAAACACTGAGAGTGACATCTAAAATCATATCCTATGACTCTTGGGGGTAGAAGAGTCAGCTCCTGCACTTCCTCAGCAAAATATGTCTATTTTGGTTTTGATTGTGGGATTGTGCTTCAATCAGAGGTTCAGCTCAAGTGTCTGTGTGAAAGACACTTAGCTCCAGAGCTGCTGACCTTCTTGTGTAGGACAAGTCATTGTTTCACTTCAAGTGTAACGTAGCGTAAAATCTTTTCACGTTTTACATTTTACAGATGTTTGGCATGAAATAAGACTAAAAAGGTTTTATATTCTGATCATTTCTTAAGAACTACTTGTTCTTCAGCCTGTGTTTTCTTATGTATAAATACACAACAGAGGTGGCCTTCCAAAGTCCATTACCACCTCTGTGAGAAAAAAAGAGCTTTAAAGACCATCATAACTCTTGTTTTCTCGCTCAGCAGAAGTGTGTGTTGTACAGGTTGGTGTTTAGAATTGCTGATTTTGACAGAGCACAAACTGTACTTGAAGCGTTAGTGGGAAGAACAACAGTCACTGACGTGGGAGCAAAGTCATCTAGGAATCAAACAACAGGCTCAACTACTTAACATAAAAGAGACAAAAATGCGTGCATGCAATCAACGCATTTTACATTAACCATTGAAAGGTGTTGCCTTCAGCAGTGTAGGTGAAAAAGAGGATTCTGTATGTACTATAGTCTACAAATATGTTCAACACCTATACAGCAAAACATTCCACAGCTATATGGAAACAATACATTTCCCTGAGAGTACCTATGTTAAAGTTTTGTTAGACTGATACAAAATGAGTCAATGTAAATGACAGAAAGCAAAAGAACAGAGAGTTTTATTATCACTAGGAGGTGGACAATTAAAGACCATTAAAACATCAATTCCAGCCTCCTGAAGAACTGTAGAACTTAAAATCTGCACAGTTAAACTGCAACTGCATGTATGTTTTGTAGGCAACCTGTTAAAATGTTCTAGACTACAGTGATTTAAACATTTGCAGCTATTTGCAGAGGATTGTAAGTTCTGGTAAGCAGGTTGGGTTGTGTGGTGTTTAAAGAAGGCGATGCCACAGACTAGAATCCAGAACTCCAACACAGAGTCACCTGCTGAAATCACTTAAGTGTTGTTATTTCATTCATTTAGAGGGAGAGCATAACAGATATAGGTAGAAGAAAGTGAGAGCTAAAGAGGGAAGATTTAGAGGCATCAAAAAAGAATGAAATAATAAAAACTGAAGATGAGGGACTGAGATAGAAAACAGAAAATTGGAGGGGAGCCAGACAAGAAGGTTGAAGAGAGGAAGGAGGAGACTCCTTCACATGAAAGACCACATCTGATCAGAGTAAAGTCGCACAGCTGGAGCCTGTCATTAGGAAACAGGAAACCCACAAAACCCAAAAAAAAGCAGCCTTGTTAACCAGCACCTGAACCTTTCTCACAGTTCACACAGAGCGGTGATATCACACTTCAGAAAGAAAAGTTTAGGTAATCATAACAAATTCAAATGCAGCAGCAAGTGATTGGCCTGATAAAAGCTCACATGTGGCTTCAATTAATCTTTCTATTGTGATTTATTTCCGTAATCATCTGTACATGTAGGCGTACGTGAGTAATAACCTGTTCAACTAACACTGAGCCAGTGAATTTAAATCATCACTGATATTAACACCTGCAAAACGAAATTATTTTTGTCATGTTACAATTACTGTATCAATGAAACATAATAGTACAGTGACCACAGTGGACCAGCGAACACACCACAGCACCACATCTTCTACTGTTTTATTATTATATTGTTAAATACAGGGGCTGGAAAAGAGGCTCTGTTGTAGTAGATTCTATCCTGGACATGGATCAATGGAGCATCTCTTTACTCCTGTGAGAATCTTGGACTTTTTTGCAATACATGTGTTTTGTTGATCTGGAGAAGGCTTTTGACTGTGTCCTTCTCGGGGGGTTGCTGTGGTAATATGCGGTACTCTGGGCTGTTTTTAACAACTAGAGTGAGATTACAAGACTGATGACAGGGGATAACCCTCTACCAGGGAGGAGTTTAAATAGCTCGGGATCTTGTACATGAGTGAGGGTAAAATGCAAACGGGATCAACAGGTAAATTAGAATTTCATTGGACATCTGAAAGGACCCTGGAGTAGAGCCGCTGCTCCTTTGCGTCAAAAGGAGCCAGTTAAGGTGGTTTGGGTATCTGACTGGTAGAAGACCAGGGTGCAGACCCAGGACACGCTGGATGAATTACATGTCTCATCATCCAGGGATCCCCAAGATGAAGCTGGAAAAAGTAAAATAAGTGTGTGTGTGTTAAACGAAGTTGTCTCCCTGTGTGGCCAGAGTATCTCTCCTTTTTGAATTCTGTAACAAATTCTCAACACTTGCTTTGACGCAGGTTCAGACTCAAACATGTTTTATCACCTACTGTACCACAGAGTCACAGACTTGTTTCCTGTACTGACACAGTGTAAATCTACTGAGTGGACGTCTAGCGATGAGACTCCAACTTAATTAAAATATGGTGCAGTGTGTTATATTATTTTCTTGCAAGCAAAGATATTGTTGCTGACGAATGTGTTTAAACTAAAAAAATATTCTAAGAGGAAAATAAAACTATAACCTGGAGGCATGTTTTGTAATTTAAATGATTGGAATTATTATTATTGCAATATTACCTTCCAACTTTAAAAACACCTTCTGAAACACCTTTACTTGTGTTACTGAAAGAGAAAAAAGGACTTCCCACACAGTGTTTATAGAATAATGAAGTGGTGCTGTTGCTTTTTGTCAGTTACAAAAACCTTCATCCTAGGTGTTTAGCTGGTTTTGATGGAAGGAGCAGACCTTCCTGACAGCTTGTCTCAACATTATGTTGAATACAGATGGGAGCGACAAAGGACAAACAGCAGGGGAGGTTTTAAATAAAGAGAAAGAAGAAAACAGTGGGCTTGATATACTGTCATCTGCTGTGTTAAACCTTGAACAGCACTGAAATGTAACAGCTTGTGAGGATGTGAGGGCTGTGATCTGCTCCCATCCTCTCCTAAAGCTTCTGTCTGTGTCAAATATGTCTTTTCCTTCCAACTCCGTCTCCTGAACATCATGTTCCTATGCAACTAACCTGCAACCACGATTATGTTTTTATGCTGAATGTAATCCTTTAATAATTTGCTGACAATAATTGAATGAATGAAGTTCTACATTTATTAACAGTCACACGGAGGAGTATGGGGTGGATGGAAGTCATATAACATGCAGGACTGATAAACCGTAGACCCGAGTCCAGAATTGGGTTTAGGCAAAAAAAGAGGTTAGTGTTGGACAGGATTACACCTTTTCTACTTGTTATGATACATTTTTATAGCCTAACGCTTCTTCCTCCATCACACAGTGCTTTGCACTAAACATTGTCTGATTTAAACCTCAACAAGCTAAGAACACTCGCTTTTTGATATGCATCTAGGATAACTGTTCAACCTGAATTGCTAACAAGTATGACACTGTTCTTTAATATCAGTGCCCCGCTTTTAGTTTTAGATTTAATAAGGACCTTGAATTTAATATACTTTTTAATTAAATACTTTATATATCTTTTGTGATAATCCCAAAGGAGACCACAAGTCACTGCATTCCTTCTTCTGTCCGAATTGAATACACTGCAAAAACAGCCCTACCAAAACAGTTTGAACAAACTGGGATCTGTCTGATAGATAAGACGTAAACCAGTTTAAGGCTGTTCCTGACATGTTCCTCTAAATCCTGACTGGAAATCTTCATACAGATTGTTCCTGCGCAGGTGATCACAAAGCTGTTTTGCAACAATTTTTTCATGGATTTTAGAGATAAAATTGGACTAAATTGGTCTATAATTGGCTAAAATCCCTGAGTCAAGAGTAGTTTTTTTCAGTAGAGGTTAAACTACAGCTACCTTAAAAGCCTGTGCAACATAACCTGCTGATAGAGATAGATTGATCTGCTCTAATATGGACGTACTGATCAAGGGTATGATATCCTTGAGTCTAGATATCCTAATAGTCTAGTCGGGATGGGGTCTAAGTGACACGAATAATTGAAATTAACTCTGCATGATCTAGAGGATGTAAGTAGTCTAAGTAAGACTGCGGTCTTACAAACAAATCTGGAATTGCTGGACACGTTCCGTCCGAGCTGGTTGCAGGGAGGATCTGATCCATTTTCTCTCAAATACTTATACTTATTTACACGGTCTCTGTCTTGTATACAGTAGGTTATACTTGCAGGATAAGCTGTGTACCATCGTGTTAGCATACATAGCAGCAGCACCATGGGCATCATTGTTCACACGTCCTTGCATAATTTGCGTAAGCTTAGAAAGTTTGGTACAAGTTTAGGTGAGAATGGCATTACGACATTAATGAAATGTCTGCAGATGCAGGTAGTTGTGGAAAAGCTCAATAAGTTTGTTTTTTTTTCTCAAACTAACTGTTATTGTTGTGGTGATTCAGAGCTGTTGCTGAGTTTATTTGATGCTGCCCCGCTGGTTATATACTGTACGTATATGCACAAGTATTAATTTCTGACAGCGTGCACATCCGGTTCTCCAAATCAATGCACACTATGCAAGTAAGCCATGTAGCATTTGTGACTTGGTACTTAGCAGCAAGTATATCCCTAGTCATACAGTTATAGACCACAGTACCACACCTGTGGTGTGCCAAGCTGTGCCTACCTGCCCTCCTACCCCTGCAAGCCCCAACATTAAGACATAAAGCAACTATTATGTACAGGGATCTTACAAAGAACATCAACCAAATGCCTAAGCTATGCACAGGGCTACTGGGTCGTCACAAAGAGCAATATCAGTTCAATAACTGGTTCAAAGATTTTAGCAGGAGTGGGAAAGCAGAAATCAGAGGTTACAGGTACATGTTTATTTCAATGTGTGAATGTTTGTGATGCATGTACATGTGAACATGTGTGGTGTTGAATTAATAATGTTAGACATCAGTAATATAGACCTATATCCACATGCTGTGGAGTCATGCCCCCCGCTTCTGTCTCCCACACATTTCATGCAAGGAAGGGAGCCTAAGTATAATTGTCTGAGGTTGTTTGTTGGAAATTTGATTGATTGATTTCACATCTGAAGGTTGATGAGCCATAATGTGTCCGAGGAACCAAAACAATGTTTCCGAGTAAATAAAATAGGCTAAATGTTGCATAATGACACAAAGTGTGGTTCTCAGTGGGTTGGGCACTGCAGCCTTTTCATATTGATGTCAGTATAGTGCTGAATGAAGGTTTCTGAATGTGCGAGGATTGCTAACCGACACACAGAAACCTATTTCTGCCTGAGGGGTGATTTTCAGCTTCAGTGTTAGTATTTAAATGAGCTGTTACACTTTAATGGATGTGTGGTAATTGGGTATTTTGCAATATCTTAGCCAAACTGTCCCTGTAAAGGGGGGGAGAAGGGTACCTTAACAAAATCTCCAATGTATTTAGAATGAGTCAATGTGATCTTTGTGGTGTGAAATCAACCAATATTTTAAGTCTTCTGTTTTTCAGGCTGCCAGAGAATGAGCAAACATTGGCACTCACTTCACAGGTGAAGCTGTTTAATACACACATGCGTGCACACCAGCCTTGTCTGGCATTTGTGCAAAGGTGTTTTACAAAGGCTTGATTTTGTGATTTTGCTGGGTAATTTGACAGCAGATGCTTGAGTCGTGACTTCCACTTAGACCGTGAATACCCAAAACCCCCCAACCACCCACTGACACAGACACTCACACACAAAGATAGAGACACACAAACTCACATTAACACACAAAAAGACTGCATGGAACCATAAACTGTTCATACACACATGCATATGAATACCCTCATATACATACGATACACTCACCTGCGTTCCCTGCTGGAGAAAGTGTTGAAAACACAAATGTCAATCAAAGACAGACAAGTCGTGACGGGACTGCACACATGCACATACAAACATATATAAAACATAATATGATCAACTATGACAACAATGTGAAACAATAATTGTGCTTTTTGTTATTTAGTTGGCCTGACATTCGAAGAGGCAGATAGTAAAAGCCATAAAAAGATGAGAATTTGCACTTACATGCAGAATAGAAACAGCGCATAGACACACCATGCTGTCCAAGTGCAAAGGTATGCACACACACTTCACCCACCCACACACACACACACACAGAAAGTGGCATGCAAGGCCACAGACAAAAGCAGACAGTGACACACACACAATCACAGGCAGGCGGTCTCTCACACACAACACACACGCAGAGAGGGAACAAAGATGTCTACTTTGTTTTGCCTCCTCCTCCACTGAGAAGTGACATTTTGAGGGTCTCGGTGGGGTGGGGCTGAGGGCAGGAGGTTCAGCGATGAAAAAGTCAGGATGGAGGGAGAGTAAAGCCAAAAAATGGAAGACAGAGACGAGATGGAGACGAGTGTCGGAGAGAAAGGGGAAGAGAGAATGGAAGAAAAAAGCTGTTTTATATTAGCAAACAGGCAATGTGGCAGACAAATCCTGTGCTGCCATGCTGAGTACAAGAGAGGCTGAGACAGCAAGACACCGAAAGACAAAGTAACAGAGGGAGAAAGGGAAGGGAGGGGTGTACTGGAGGAAGCTCAGTACATCACCCAGCCTGAGGGAAGAATGAAAACTGCATAGGAAAGGCCACTGGCACTGGCAGGAAGTGAAACGTACTTGTACCACACCACAGCAAGAGCAGGGCTCCGGTTCCCCGTCCCAATGCAGTTCAATCACTCGGAGAAGGTTAAAGAAAGAGTCTCATCTTGATCCAGTATTGCAAAAGTCAACATGTCGCAGAACAAATCATGTACAATTTATGATCCTATAAATATGTAAATAAATGTTGGTAATTAATGTGGGGTTCTGTTCATAATACTATTATTATATACTTCTGCATACAGAACATAGTGGCAAGATCACAGTAGTTGTATAGGAAAATATATCAATATAAAGGATTGAAACTACTCCTTCTTAGTTATTGTACAGAGAAACATTAAGAATGTAACATATAAAATGTTAATGGCCCAATTATTCAATAAACCATTAAACCTTTGACAAAAAGCCAACACGTCTTAAATTACTATTAACGCTGACAAATCTTAATTAAAGCTCCACGCGTGGAATTGTGTAACCGTTGTGCACATTGTATATTTAACATCTCAGAAAAGAGCTCTGCTTACAGTAAGATCTAAATAAATGCACATTTTTAATGTTCTCCTCATGCTGCATCATTATTATTGTTTGAATATATTTACGGAATGAGGCCACTTATACAGAAAATGTGCCATATCTTGACATACAGGCGTAAAATGTGCAGAAATACAAACTGATGAGAAAACAGTGCAGACAGATGTCATATAGATTACTGTGCAACATAGAAATGGGAGAGGCAGCTGAGGATAGTTTGTGAAAATTGTGCAGGCGTCCAGCTTGAGCACCCACCTAGCTGGCTGCGACTGTGGGTTTTTGAGGAGCAAGGACTGACTTCAGACTGCTGGCACTAAGCGCGACATTCATATCAGACATGTTTGGAGCAGTGTATTTAAATTCTGGAGGTGGATGACAGCGTCTTATCTTATCCCGTTCATTCTTGGAGAGCTCTGCAAAACCAAATAAAGCAGGACAGTTTTAAGGTCAAAGGTTCAAGCAGTAGCCACAACTGATATTGTTACTACTGAAGAACATGTTCATGTATTCTTTGTTAATGGTAAATCCAGTAGAAGTAAATCATAAAACTTTATCTGCTGAAGAAGACCCTGAGATGTGGTTGAAAGCTCTGAAAACAAGTGTTTTTTTTTGTTCATACAAACAGATGATAACAAAATTGGCCTAGTGAACCAATAGATACAATGTGGATAAATATATTTTCTTCGTAAAACAGAAAATGTATTTAAACCTGCTTATTCTTCTGACATTTTTGTTGACATTTTTACAAAGTTAATTAGTTGATAACGTATAAATGTACGTTTACTTTGTGAAGCAGAGTGCACACAGAGTGTACACGCACCTGTACGCTGCTTCTGTGTCGAGCGAGTGTGATTTCACCCCGGGTAAGCAGGACAGTTTCGGTGTGTGGAGGTGAGTGAGGAGCTGGATATGATGCTGAGCAATGTGCTGCGCTTGCACTAACGCGCTGAATTACAATCAGGATCACTGCATAGCCTGGTTAAATGTACAAGGAAAGTTCCTTGTTAACACGGTGCAGTGAAATGACAAGTGAGGAGTGCAACCACAAACAAGGAGTAATACAAGACCAGACAAGACATCCCGATGCACAGAGAGGCTCACGTGGAAAAAGTTACACTTTCTTTTTTCATCTCGGTTTAGGTTTTGTGAAATTGCACATAGAAATAACAAAAACTGAAAAGGTCAGAGAATAAAAGGGAGCTTTAAGAGTTTATAAAACCTCTAATAGCTTGTAAAGTGTCTGTCCTCTCTTTTTCATTTGCCGCTGCACTGAACTATGGTAACTCTTCTCTTTTACTCGAACAGATGTATATAGATTTTTTCTTCTCCACTGTGTCTCTTCCTGTTTTTTCTGCATTTTCTCCAGGCTTCTTGATACAAAGTGACCTTCCTTTTGCGTTCAATGCCTCACAACACTTCCTCTTTCTTTTTTTTTCCCTCCTCCTCTGATGTTGTCTTTCTTTTATTCGGTGTCTCTCCTCATTGTATAACCCTAATGTTTGGGCCTGTCAGCCGAAGCCCGCAGAGAACCAATTAGTTTTAAGGTTTTTATGCTTTTGCTGTTGAGACACTTTTCCAACATGTGCACTTTCACTTGCAAAACGTGTTTCTGCGTCTGTCAATATTAAAATCGGTGGAAGCAGCCAGCGTTAGTGTGTCTGTGTGTCACAGAGTGTGTGGAACAAATTAAGTTGCTCTCTCTTTTTAGTTTTTAGGAATGCGTAACAGAGTTGGGCTGATTGCATTGACCAGAGTAATGTCGCAGTGGGATTCATTTTGAATACAAAAAACATCAGAGCAGGTTCTTTATCAAGTCTTTGAATTTTATTGTCCATCTATGAATGTATTAGGCGCCCACATTTGAAATCTTACAGAACTTGGGAGTGGGCGTAGGGGGCTGTATCTGTCTAACATTTCACCCGTGAAAAATTAAAAGCCAGGGAGAGTAAAACTGAAAACAGCTAAAGGCTGCTAAAGCTATTAGCTTTGTTTTGAGGCATCTGATTGTAAAGTGCATCCCTCCCTGACATCAAGAGGCAATGCTGTGTATATTAAATGACATGCTAACGTAACGATATGACCACAGGGTCCTGGATTCTGCTGTGGTGGACCCCTGTAGCTCATCCACTCATCCATTCATTTTGTTTCAAATGTAGAACTAGCTGACAGAATACAGACAGATTCACTTTCCTTCTCACGTTGCTCAGTTTGAAGAGTGCGATCTTTCATTTAACAGCTGCTCAAACCATTTTGAACAAGAGTCAGGACAATGACGACATGTGAGACTGTCATTAGCACTGCTGTTGTTATTCTGACAAGAAAACACCATGACTTACTTTAATATGTATGTGTTTCATGCAGACGTGAAGCCATGAATACAGCTACACACAAAGAGTTCATTCTCAAATAGTGCATGCTGGGAAGTGTGCCAGTTTAGACCTCAAGTTCTAAAGTTGTCTGGAAATAAAAGCTCCACGTTTATTGAAGCTGAAATATATTAAGTTGATGGGAAAACTTGGTATCATTAAATTTCTATTTGAAGTTATACAAATTGCACATGTGAGGGAAACAATAAGAGGTTCATCAGCACACACACACAAACACACACCTCTTCTCCCTTCAAAATTTGGCTTCCTGGGTCTTAGCACTTTGAATTTGTTTCCAAATGGACTGAAACCAAAGCGCGTTAGACACACTGGTATGCTCCGTGGTGCAGCAGGCTAAGGCACAACATGCAGTCAAGATGTTGTGGGTTTGACTCCAGCTTTTGGCATTTGCCATCCAATTCATCTCACCCTTGTTCTTCCCAATTTCATTTGCACTTTGTCTCTGTTCCCCCTCTGTGTCCTCATTTTTTTCCTCAGTTTTTCACTTTCATTTTGAAGCTTTTCATTGGCATCAGACTTGTCTTCCACTGCCAGGGCCTCTTGTCTCACATTGCCTCTCTAACCCTTTGTGTGTGTGTTAAACCACAATCCTGTTAATCCCACTAGTAATGGTGTGTATTGGGAGAGGTATCAAACATGACCACTGGGGTTGGTTCTTTGGCCGAGTTATACCCATGAAAAACAAGGATTCAACGCCATATGTCCAACAGATTTTGAGTCTATGGTGGAAAATCTTTTCTTTTTAATTAGACACAAATGAGCACTGTTCATATCTAAATAATACAGTTTATGGTTCATGTGGAAATTCAAATGAAAAATAATTAGAAAGCAAGAATGAACAGAAACTCTAATGATCAGAGAACTGACAATATGCTGAATGAATACGGTGTGAAATAGTGCTAGTTAAAGATATTTTTGGTGTCTGTTGACTTACATGTATAAGAGGCATCTCCTGCAGGGCATATTTGACTGTTTGACAAGCAGACCTATATTTGTCGACACAACAGATCTGAGGTTATCATCCATATTTATCCGGTTCAGTAGATGTCAGCTTCACAGGCTTCAGTTTAATGTACTCTCCAGAATTTGCTGCGTTGCACGTTTATTTTTTTACGCTGAAGTTATGAGCACATATAAAACAAAGCATGAGGGCAGCTTTTCTGAATAAGTGAGTAAATACGTTTTTATGTAAACCTCTGACCACACACCCACACCTCTGTTACGTAAATAGCTGCAGGGGCATTTTAGAGATGCAGTGCAAATGTTATGTGCAATGTTTATTTGTGATCTTACATGTTTAGGAACAAGGATCAAGGATTTAATACTAAAATATAATAATAAAATAATGACACTATAGATTTGACACCTGTGGGTTAAAAACGTACATCTTCCAAACAGGCTTTGGACGAAGTAGAGACGTTGGAAGAACTCTTTGTTGAACGCCAGTTCAGGGACTGGCTTTCACTGAGGGATCCATCACAAATCAAAGGCTCCATTCATTTATTAAAGTCTGTTCTGACCCTCAGCGATTGTGACAGTCTCTGGGTAGTGAACAAGTGCAACTGCAGTGCTGGAACAAACCCTGGCAAACTGAAGTGCTAAACTGAATCTTCAGAGAGAGAGAGAGATTGCATATAACTTGAAAACTGGAAAACAGTTAAATTTAACTAAAAACATACCATGTTAAAAATTCAAGTTAACATCTGTTAACAATAGAGCGTATTCAGCTTTGTATTTTAGATTTTATGGTGGATCATCTCAGTAGGTTTTAGTGCTGAGTGAGTTCATTTCTGATTTTAAAAAATGTATGGTACATGTACGTAGGTACATGTACGTAGGTGTGTTGTCGAAGTAAGAATTGGTGTTTTTCTTATCGTAAGGTCAATATCTTCAGGGTGCTTTTTAAAGATTTTTGCAGTTAGCCTATACGAAAGCTTTCCCCAGCATCTATGTGAAGGCTCTGGCTTAGTTTGACAGATATACTGTCCAGGATGCTGGTTGTGTTTATGAAAGGCCTCATACTGGCTACTCTTATGTTAGCATAGACATTATAAAGGTGAGTTAACCTTTTACCACCCACTGTCCTGCCTACAGGACACAAACACTGTGCTAACTAAAGAAAGTGAAGTGAAAGACTTTCACAGAGTCCAAGTACTATGGAAGGTTATATGAATATGAATGTGTAGTAGACGGTATGACTTGATAGCTAATAATCCTGCACGTCCTTCTGATCATTAGGGTCATCTGTGAACATAAGCAATTAGAGTTAGAGCGCCGAACTGTGTAGTTAAAGAATTGCATCAGAGTACCGATACCACTTTATAAACTCATGTAGTATTGAATTTGATGTTATTTATAGACTATATTAATTGCGTGACCACTAACTCCCCTGTAAAATCCAAATGTGAGCCATTTGAATGGCAACAAGACGCCTTCCTGGCTTTAGTGTAATATAACTGTGGCGTACAGTACAAGAGGTGATGGAGCCAGCTGTTTGGTGCCAGTTTAATGAGGAACTGGACCAATTTAAATGTCCCTATGTATATACAGTAGATGCTGGTGGAGGGAGATAAAGCTGCAAGGTACAAATGCACAGTGCATTTTAAATACTTTAAAAAGCTTCTCTTGACTTGTCAAATGATTGGCTTCATCAACTTTGTGGTTTTAATTCAAATACAGGCTGAGTCGGGAAGGTTTCTCAGTTGTTCTGTGTGGTAAAAGCTGGACTTTTTTTCAAAGATGATTCCGAAATGGCGTGCTCTCTCCAGGGGAATGTTCAGCATGAAGCTTGCCTCACAGGAGCAAACATTCAACTGATGTTGACAGATTGCCGTCACTATTCGCTGCCTTTCGCCCATGCCAGCTTGAAGTTACCAGCATGCTCTGCTGACGACGTAGCCAGAAGTTGACCCAGAGCTTTCCTGGAAGTCTCTGAGGGATCAACAAGCGTGTTTGGGTGGCCTAAACAGCACTGTGCTGCTGGTATGCAGAGATTCCTCTACAGGGAGGTGAAGGCGGTGGCTCGCCAAAGATCACAACCCATCTGCCTTACATCAACTGATATTAAACATGTGAGCTATGCTAATTCAGCTTAGCCTAAGAGCGAGTTAGTGGCCTGTGACCACGGTTTTGCGAGTGGTTGAAGTGTTAAAACCTCGTCATGTGTGAGTCACCGCGAGGACAAATGATGTCAGCCCACATAACGCTTTCACGCTGTCGGTCACACACCGAATCGTGGTGTGTGACGTGTCTACACGTCACAAACATGTTTAAATAAGGCATTTTTGCAAACGTGTGTTGGTTCTGTGTGCGCCATGTTTGTGTGTGTGTGAGGGAGAGTGTCGCTTCTCCAGAGGACGTGTGACTGACTCAACCAGACAACGACACTCATGATCTAACAAGTTCGTTGTGCCATTTCTCTCGTCTGACCCAGATGAAATGATTGTTGACCACATAATTATGTTCACCCACGGATTTGTTTGTGTGTCTCACTGTGTGCTAAATGAGCTAACTGGATTGGTAAATGGCCGTTAAACGAAGCAGAAAATTACTGTCTTTTCCAGTTGCTCGCATAAACATAGTCAAACACAGAGGCTGTATTTGCACCTGTAATTTCATTTTTCCCATCTATTTATTTTTCACTTAGATAGTTTTTACTTTAAATGAACCAAGCGCTGTAAACATACTGTGCAGTGATGAGAAGGTAACTAGTCACCTGTCCCCCACCATCAAAAACACGAGTACAGATCAGAATGAAATGTATGAAATCAGATGAAGGAGATCCTGAGAGACTGCTGGGTTTTGGTCCAAAAGCAAACCTACTGATTGAACTCCACGCGTGTATCATACATACTTCATCAAAGATCAGTCGCTTAAATAAATTAATAATTTTAAGAGTAGAGATTTTACCAGTGCAGTGCTTTAGTTTCATATTGTTACAAGTAAATCTCCGCTGTTAGTGCCACAGTATGCAACATTTTCTAAGGTATTGTTGGGGCAGTTCAACCTTTCACTGTAGCTGACAATAACAGAAAAGGGGGGGAGAAAGACTTGAGACAAGCTAACATTAGCCTGTTTAGCTTTATGAAGTGATAGACACGCTCTTGTTACTGGACATTTAAAGACATTCATTACGTTGGTTTATTTTTTGCCATGTTCTGTTCTGTGCCGTCCTTAACTAACAGTACTGCGCTGTGTATTGACACATTAGTCATTACAGACACAGGTGGGGGGGTGAACGATATTTGATTTACCACGTCTCTGTCAGACTAACCTTTTCTAAAAGCTTACTGTTGCCAGTCCGTGGCATTGTTTTTCAAAATCCTCCATAAAACATGGGCGTTTTTGGAAACGCTCTGCTTTGTTGTGTCCTTAGCAACCACCGCTGACGTGTCCTTGAGCACCGTCTCTCAGAGAACTGCTTTGTGGCCTGCGGTATGACTTTCAGCTCCCAGGTGTGAATATGCACAGAAAGTAAAGCAGGAAATGAGCTACCAATGCTCAGCTGGATAAAAGTAAAAGAAAAGTAATGAATATATATTAATTCTGTCACATAGACAAACATTTAAATTGCTTTGTCTGACTCACAAACATATCAGTCGCTGCCCTGCAGCCAAACGCAGGTGGGCTGGATAAATAGAAGACATTTTAATAACAAAGATATTGCCTTTAATTCAAAATGTTAAGTGCGGTGTCATTGTCAGAGACAGAGCTAATGATCTGTATATAATGGAAAGAAAAAACAAACACAGGAAGGAGAGATGAGGGAGACAGAGACGGAAAAGGGAGAGAGATTAAAAAACGCACTGAGGAAAAGGGAAGGGAACGCTACAAAGAAGACAACAAAGAAGACAACAAAGCAACTGAGAGAGACAGAGATTTTAAAAAGATCAGGGAAATGACATAAGTAAAATAATCACATACAAAGAAAGAATCCAAGAAACGACACAGAGACAAAGACCGACGGTGACAACAGGATTTGCATTCAAGCTCCGTCAGACTCTTTCTTCAGACTATTAATTAAAGCCCATCGTGATTGTTCTAAAAATGAACCAGCCAGTCGACAGACAACCTCACACATCATTAAGTCTCTGATTACAACTGCAGCAAGTCGGCTGCTTTAAAAAAAACAGAAATGATTACAGCTATAGGTATTAAATAAGGCAGAAATCATTACGTGTGCTGTCAAGTCAACAGCTATTAAACAGGCCTGAAAAACAATGACAGTGATGCTGATTTGCTCTCTGATATCGCAGCCAAAGAGAGAAGGCGAGGAATGAGAGGGATGTGTGGGAGGAAGAGATGAGAAGATGGAGAGAGAAGGGTGAAGGATATGAAGCAAAGCACCACAAAGAAAAAGACGGAGTGCGAGAGAGAATCAAAGGCCTAACAAGCCAACAAAGCGCGACAGACAATTAGCTTTCCATGAATTCCAGACATTTGTAAGTGTCTTTTAGTCTCTAATTCCACAGCACGAAATGAGACCAGAATCATGGATCTCTCCGAGCCAACGCCGGCCCCGCTAATTAAGCAGTGCAGACTGGGCTCTGGAGTGCTATTCTCCCATTGCCATCTTTGTTTCTTGGAGGCTTTGGAAACAAAAGTGCTCTCTGTAGTTCATTATTCAAGAGCGGGAATTCATTCATGAATGGGGGGGGGGGGGCTGCTTCAAGAAAACAACATTAGACGAGGCCTTATTTATTTATTTATTAAATTTATTTTCAAGTGTTGTTACTTGAAGCAATGTGAACTACTGTGTTTATTTCTGAAAAATAATGCTTCGTATAATTCATAGAAGCAGGAACCACATGGTGTTTAAAGGAAACTAAGAAACAGAGAATTAACTGAGTTTAGTTTTTCTTCGTATATTTTTCCTATATATTACCTTGTACTGAAAGGTACAGATACAGACTCATAAAATCTAGCTAGTAAATTTCAGTGTTTCAGTGTCGGTTTCCATAAAAACATCTGATTATCCAAAACCTTACTGAAGGAAACATGTTGTCCTGTGAGTGTTTGGAAAAGGAAACATCAAATAAAATGTGTGAACATGGAGCAGAAAAAACCCTTAACTATTTTAGCAATTTTCACTTCCTGATATTTAATTGCAAAAAACATACAACAACATATGTATGTATCATATATTTTGGACAGTTCAGGTTGTAACAGTCTTGATTGATCCTTTATATATATTAATATTATTATATTAAAATCCTTAATTTATCAAGATGTATGATCCAAACTCTGCCTTCACTTTACACACTTGTAGGAAGAATTTCTGGTTTCTACAGTTGTTCATTTCTATCTTATATACGATAATAAATAAAAAGAAACAGCCTTATTTTGTGGGATCACAAGTCTCCGTTTGTCCCAAAAGAACCATCTTTGAGCCCTGCAGTGAAAATGAATCCAAAAGTTTCTGTCTTTGAAATCATTCTGTCAGTAAACCTTCTCCTGAGTTGTAGCACACTGAGAGTTGCTAGTGTTGAAAGTCAAAGTGACTCTGGACCTTGGTCATACTGTAATTCATATGGCCAGAAGGGTGTGTGTGTGTGTGTGTGTGAGAGAGAGAGAGAGAGAGAGAGAGAGAGAGAGAGAGAGAGGTGTGTCAGAGTGAGAACTCTGTCACAGAGGAACCAATAAATGGAAACTTTGATGGCTCAGACCACAGGAGACACACACACACACACACACACACACACACACACAAACAGGAGTTCAAAGACACTCCTTCCACTGCCCACACTCACTATATGTGTGTGTGTGTGTGTGTGTGTGTGAGGCGAGGAGAAGCACTGATCCAGAGAGGACAGGTAGAAATAGTGGGATGAGGAAAGGAGATGGGGGTTTGGGGAGAGGTCTCAGATCCTCAGCCATCATCCCGCTGAAAGTAACGATAACGTCGACGGTGAATCCACACAAAGAGACGGTAAAAGCTTTTTTTTAGCACCAAAGGCTCGTTTGAGGACGAAAGGTAAAAGGGTAAAATTTTCAACCCAGAGAGAGAAAAAAAAAACAGATATCACAGACACGTTTACAGACCAAAGCAGATGAGGACTGACGGTTGTGTTAAAATGTGTTGATTTTACACAGTTGCCTAATTTTTAGGAAGTGTGGCTGTGTGTGTGTGTGTGTGTGTGTGTGTGTGTGTGTGTGTGTGTGTGTGTGTGTGTGTGTGTGTCACTATAATAACAGAATATCACACACAAA
>JAUYWH010000007.1:18510667-18523982 GCA_034779795.1 Ctenopoma multispine
CAAAGAGTTAAATGCAGTGTTGAGACAGTTATTATCAACATCTACATGAATGTTAAAGTCACCCACTATAACCACTTGTTGTGTTTGCTGTCAAAAGTGAATTAACAACACAATTAATTCCAGTGTGTTCTCTGTACTTACACCAAATTAGCACCATTACCTCTGCCAAGGGGGTTATTTTTGCAGTCCCACATGTTCATTACATGTTCAAATCCAGTAAACAGATTTTAATGAAATATGGTGGATTCACGTAGAATGAGCCAAGGAACAGATTATTAATTTAACTGTGAGTCCAGAAGATGTTTTATTTTTGCTTTGGAATACTGAAGGAAAAACAGAGCATTGACACGAACAGGTTGATTATTTTCCATTTACCATACCATCCTCATATCTACACTACACATCCATTTTCCTACACATTAAACGAACACGTGTTGTTTAGTCATGATAGAGCCATGCTAGCAGTTTCCCCGTTTCCAGTTTTTATGCTAAGCTATGCTAAACAAATCCTAACTCTTTCTTCTTTCTTACTTTGACCTGATTTCTTTTCAATACCCAGTCAATGACTAAAGCAGCATATGTCTGAACTCTCGATTTTGTGATGCAAGTGTTGACGTCTGTTGCCACCTGTTGTGTGTTTGCAGTTGCTGATCTGTTGTTGTCGAGCGGAGGAATAAATCATCTGTTCCGTCCCTGTGTGTGTTTCCCCTGTTGTGTTTTGGTGCTTTGTGCGTTTGTCTAAGTATTATTTAGTTGTTGCTTCCTCTGTGTGTGTGTGTGCGATACAGAATCGTCTGTGTGTGTGTGTGTGTGTGTGTGTGTGTGTGTGTGTGTGCGCTTTCGCAGCATCTGCATTTGGTTGCAGGTCATTCTATATTCATGTCCAATTCCAGTTGTACATAATTGAGAGGCAGAGACAGCATGGCAGAGTTAAGGGCAGGAACGTTTGCAAATACAAACCTGATGAATTTTACAACACTTTGCGGCGCTTTGCTGTGTTGTACAGTGTACACACTGACGCGCATGGCTGCACAGAGAAATACTAGCTCTGGCCGTCCTAGTTCTGGTTCTAATTGACTTTCTCCTCTTCTCTCCTCATTGTTAGGTTTCTCTCTCTGCACTCTCCTCATCATTTCATTCCAATTTGTCCTTTGTCACCTTCCTCTGTCAATCTCTCTCTCTGTTCTCTCTCGTCATTACTTGTTCTCTGTTGATGGCTTGATCGCTTACACAGTGACTCCTCCTCAAAGCCTTTCCATCTATTACTGAGAATAAAGTGCGTGCTCATTTCCTTTCACACCTGTCCTTTAAATACTGTTAATAATGCAGGTTGTAGTATTCTGAATTATGTAAGAGACTTCCTTGATTAACTGCGCATTTTTGTCTCTGTGATTTTACTTCAGCAGCATCTGTACATTAACCCCAACATCAGCTTTGCAAAACACTGCATCTGAACCGATTCACAGAGGCAGAGAAATAGAAAGCCATTAAGATAATTCACACAGTATCAAAGGTTTAAGGCTTTTAAGAGAATGAACCTCTTACTCTAAGCAGGGACAACAAGATACAGTATCAGCTGCAGATAACAGCAGCAGCCTGAGATCCAATCCAGACCATTTTCTGCTGGTGTCAGTGTGAGGTGTTGAGAGGCTGAGCAGTACAGATACAGATACACATGTATGTAATAGTAATAATAACGGCAGCCTTGTAATACCAGCCCCATGAACTGGCATCACAAGCGTTATAAGTATAGAATAATGTTTGACTTTTATTTTGAATGAACTGATGAACTTTGTTCATGAGTCAAAGGTAAGTTGGTCTGTGGGACAATCTTTCAGAAGCATGTCATATTTATTCACGTTCTCTGTGGAGAAGCAGAGACGGCCTGGGTTTCTTTTTGCCAGCTGAGGTCATGAAAAGTGTTGGAGCTGCTGTTAAAATGCCATCATAGTTCAGCCCAGTGTCTCAGGGGATTTTATGAGTGTGTTGGGTATGTGTGGGAGAGTGTGCTGACTGAGTGACTAAGTGCACGTATATGTGGTCTATCAGTCAGCAGTGCTTCCTTCAGCATCGCAGCAATCGTCAGCACTCCAGAAGAAACATTTTTTGATCAGGAATTCTCAAGAAGATTCAAAATCTAACAAAGCGCTTTGCTAAGATTACCCACTCGTGAGGCCAAAACGTCAAAAACAGGTTGTTTATCACTTAATGAATGACATTTATGAATATGTCTGTTAATATTTCTTGTTGGAAAGTCAAATAACAACTGCAAACAGATGGAAAAGTGTTGACAAGACAATGACATACGAAAACAGCCGGAAGGAGACGGAAAACAGCTAAAACCTGGTGCATAATGACGATCAACAAAAGTGACATAACTACCACAAGATCACAAAGAGCCTATACCATAAAGAGATGTTAGGCAACACGAACCATCCAGACACTCACAGACTACAGAGATATGGAACCAGTACAAACAGAAATGAAAAGTCAAAAATAGCTACAGAGAACAGATGCAAACACCTATAAAGATTCCCAACAAAGAGATGCACAGCAGCTAAAAGACGCAAACAACAAGGTGACTGAAGAGTTGAGAGGTTGTGTGCAAAGGCTCTAAAGCATCTGCACCTAAAACTCTCATAAGCAAGAAAAAAAGGAGAAACAGAAGCAAAATAAGAAAGTTTGTTGTGTGAAAACTGCATTTGATATAAATTTCATATCCTTCACATTAAATCAGCTTCAGCAGCGTGTCTAGACTGGACAGCGAGAACGCTGCCATGGCCTTCGCCTCTTTCGGATTATTAGCAGTGGTGGCTAACAGAGCAGAGAATGGAGTAGCCCACAGCAATCTAGCAGTGGTGAATTGAAATGCCAGGCCAACCAATTATATTGTCAGCACACACAGAGACGAGAGTGTACTGCTGCAACACTGTGATCATTTTAGTCTAAAGGGCCACAGAAGCTAACACTCTCTCTCTCTCTCTCTCTCTCTCTCTCACACACACACACACACACACACACACACACACACTAGCCTGGAGCCCAATAAATAAGGCTCATCTCGTCTCAGCGGCTCATTGCCCTGTCAGGCCAAATAAGGAACCCTCATTTCCCCTCAGTGACACACGCACACATTCACAACACACACCTATACACAGGCAGAAATGAATACTGACACAGACACACAAGCGTGCGCGCACAACACAATAAGAAACATTACATTTGGACGAGGAGGAGAGTTGCAAGTTGCTGCTCTCAAGACCTGTGATACAAAACAAACACACACACACAGACAGACACATGCACACGGCCATTACATTAGTGTGGAGAGATGCAGCATGGTATGCTTGTGACACAACGATTAGTCAGTCCTGTACCCACAATGCACTGGAGTGGAGAAGGCAATCTCAAGTTCCAGGAGACTGGGTATTGTGTGTGTGTGTGTGTGTGCGTGTGCGTGTGCGTGTGTGTGTGTGTGTGTGTGAGAGAGAGAGAGAGAGAGAGATGTATGTTTTGGAATGTGTCATACATTATGTGTGTCTCTGTGAGTGCTTGTGTATAGTATGTGTATTTCGTCAGCTGTTTTTAGATGTAGTCTTGGTCTGAAGATGAATATTTTAGTCACATTTAGGCAGCCTGGTCCATTTTTAGTTGACTAAACCTGAACATTTCTCATCTTGTCTTAGTCAAATCATAACATTTGGGTTTTAGTTAATGAAGCAGGGCTGTAGTCAAGTCCAAGACTACTACTTTCCTGTGTGGTGTTCCATTTACTCCAGCGTCATTATGCCACAGCTATAGCGTTAAAATGACTACAACAGCCAGGTCCAGGCTACCACTGACGAGCGTGTTTTCATTTGGGCACACAGAAAGAAAAATGCGCAGCACAGCTGATCTGTGAGAGAAAGACATTTGCATCATGTTATTGTTGTATGACTATGTCAGCACCCAATTTTGTCTGCAAACCTGAATTACCTGCACCAATTTTGTGCACAAAAGGCTTTCTTTCTTTCCTGTGCAATAAGGATTAATAGTAAGATTACAGGAGCGCTCACTTGTTTTTTGAGAGAACAACAGTTTTTCTGTGATGCTGCAAAGTTTTCGCTTTGTTCGCAGCCTGAATGATGAATGGTGATGACTGCTCACATTTCTTTCCCCATTCGACCGATTTCTAACAATGTTATCACATTCTGAGATTCTCAGAAACGACGTTAGCGAGTTCAACATTATTACCCAAATCATCATTCAGCCACAACGTAGGAGCGTCGCCTTACAGTGGAGGGAGCCACTTCTTGCTCACAGTCTCATATGTTCCAGTGATAAAAGCAACTGTTGAAGATGTGGCTCGACTCTGAGTTCTGCTTTCATCTATCCCAAATAAAAACTCCAGCTATAACCCACAGGCGCCTACGTGGCTTATGTGCATGCGAAGCGCAAAACAATACCAAGCGCTGGAGTAAATGGATGTCTCGAACTGCCAACGAAGTAACAGCCTAAAGCCTAATGGCTGTCTATAAATGTCACTGTGGATGTGTCTATATTCATAGAGGCAGTTATCAGCTTTTAGATGCGCTTCTGCCTCACCGAAGCACTCTCTGTTTCTCTCTCCCTCTGCAGTAAGTGGCCCTGATGCGTCTATATTGATACCCACCTGTTACCGCCCATTTAAGTCACCTCCTATCGATGAAATATAGATGCATGTCTCACTGTGTTTCGCTCCCCCTCCTTCTCTAAAAGTGTCCCTCATGTCTATTTATTGATGTTCCCAAGAGTTATCAGTTAGCTGGCTGTCCCCCTGCTCCACTGTTTCCTGTTTTATTAACTATGTGTATCTCTGTGTGATGAAATATGAATGCATGTCCCCTCTCTTTCTCTCCACCACTTACCAGGTGTCTCAGTTCTGCATCGCTGTGGGATGAAATATAGATGTCTGTCCCTTCTTGGAGCCATGAATTCAAAATGTTATCTATCTATTACAGGGGAAATTATGTCTGTCCTCCCTAAGTACCAGGGATTATATGTGGTGTTTTGACTCATGAAGGGTTTTAGTTTCAAGTATACAGTACATCATCAGACCAGGTGAATTCATGAATCTCTAGAAACTTCAGCTAATTCTCTGAAAGAACTTTCACTGGGAAAACTTGAGCACCTTTGTTTTTTTTTCTTAAAAAAGACAAAAAATGTTTTTTAAAGAAGACTTTAATGTGGCTGCTTTAGAGTTTGTAGACTTGGAGAATAAAAAAAATTACACACACAGTGGGATGGAAACATCATGTCAGACTGAGACATGCAAGAATTCACTTTTATGATGATTTGCTGAATTGCAGAATATGTTGGTAATGTAATTTGAGACTTAACATAAAATTATAATTTTTTTGCCTACATTGCAGTAACTGTTCACATTTCTGTACGTCGTGTGCAGAGGCAGATTAATCTAAGATCCACGCTTGGTCATGTGCCAACTACACATGTGGCACTAATGATGACTATAATTTTCGGGGGCATATGTGCAGTGAAAAAAGTTACATACCGTGGTCATAAGCAGGTCTTTGATTCTTTCCTGATGATTTTGCAGCTCTGCTGTCCACTTTGTGCCACTTTCAAATTAAATATCTGCTGTTTCTGTGCGTGCAAAAACATGTTTAGTGGGTCAAACACCAGTTGCCTGAGTGCACTGTAATGTCCCTTTAGTTATTTGTTTTTAAAGAAAGTGGACTGATATAAAAGAGGCAAGGAAAGAAGCTTCTAAGTCAGAATCCAAAGAGGATCATAAAAGGCCCATTTTGGTCCATTTGCAGATCTGTAGTGTCAGCAGTTTTGTCTGAGTGGCACTTGGCTGTCGCTTCCCTCTCTGCCCCTTTCATCGCTGTTTCGTTGTTTGTCATGTTGTTGTCTGAAAGAATGAGAAAGGTGGCAGGAACTCGTATGTATTATTAAACAACTATTTGTGTTTCTGCCATAATGGAACAAAGTAGAAAAGTGTTGCCTCTTTCACGATACTATATCTAGATCTGTGTCACTTAACCCCCCCACACACACAACGACACACTCACACACACTAGATAAAAACCCCAAGGCTCCAACAAGTGGTGTACTTGTAAAAGAAAAGGATCCCAGGGAAGGTCTCCTCACTTTCCAGCACACACACACAGAGTTTCTGGCAGTTTTCTGCAGGAATCAGCACTTTGTACTAATCCATTAGCCCTTGCTGCTGGGAGGGAGAAACAGAGAGGTGAACTTTGCTACCCGTCCAAAAACGTTCCTCTTTTTCTAATCATCTCCCCAAACATCCATCCTTCCCACTACAGTATAGCGAGGCAAGAGAAAGGGGGCACAACAGAGTGAAAGTGGGTGAGAAATGGGGGAGACAAAAATGGGAGGAAGAGAAAGAGACAAAAGTTAAGTAAGTAAAAATATATTTTCATTAAATCCTTCCACAGTTTTCCAGAATACACATAAATAATAAGAAGAATAACATAATGAGAACGACTCAGAAGCATTTAGATTGAAAAAAGAAAGTGAGTAAAACCTGTTTAAACACCTTTTTTAAAGTTCTCTAGTGTAATCTCACTACATGCTGAGGCTTTAGTGTTCTATCAGTCAGACGAGGATTTGGAAAGCTCTCTATTAATCAGCTTTATTTAAGGCTCCACTAATCCACAGTTAATTTATGCTGATAAAACATCAAATAACTATGTGTAACATGGGAGGTGACACTTACAATGACCTTAACAGACCTTAACCTACTGGTCTGTAAAAGCAGACTGAATGGTTCTGAATTCATTTCTGGTAGGAGTTTGCCAACGTGTATGCCAAAATAACAACAATACTTTATTACGATGACTTGTAGAACAAGCCAAATTTCAATGCCTCTTGAGCTCAGTGATCCTATGACAGCGTAACGAGCTGCCTAACTTTTCATCATTACATCTGACAAAACTATAACATTTTCTCTCATGACACTTTGCTTCAAATCTCCCCTTCGTGACTTTTTTCCATGTTTAGTACCTCAGTGGTAAGTCACTTTGGATGAATGTAAATGGTGTATGGATGATAGAAGCGATTAAAAAAAAAAAAAGTCAGATGGCAAATCGGCGTAAAACTACTGTGGCTACTGCTCGCATCTGGAAATCATCTATATCTGTTTTTAGCCTGTCTTTGCAATTCATTATTGTAGTTATTGTTAAATGTTTACTGCTTTATTAGCATGACTGCGCTCAGTGAATATGATCATCTAACCACCCCCTCAGAAGAGATAAACCTCTTAACATTTCCCCTCTAAATGCTGCAAACCTTCCGGATGAGGAGGATTTCAGCAGCATTTTTATGAGAGGACGTAACAGGTCCCGTCTGTGATGAACTTAACAATAGCCTCATTATCAACCTTTGATCACAGCTGTGTACAAACATGAATAAATGACTTCCCTATATTTGGCTGACAAAAAAGACAACAACTGAATTAGCTGACTCAGCACGGATATGCGACAGCCTGTATCAGTGGGTCGTCCTTCTTCTTGATAACTCAGTGTCTTATGTTATCTATGGGTGTGTTGCCATGTGCTGGGTTTTTCTCTTTACCCGTGGAACAGCTTAAATAAGTTCACATCCTTGCACGCAGGTGCTTCCACTTGTGGTTGATTAGACCGCTGCTTAGCTTGATGCTGTAAAGAGCTGTGCTGGAAATGAGGCGACCTTACCATGAACTGAAGTGAACTGACGAACGGTTGTAATAGGTGCAGCAAAGGTAGAATGAAATGTCACCTCGCATCTGTCCTGGTCTTCTCAATTTTGTTGATTGTGTCTCTGACTTCATTCGCATCCTCACTTCCTCCATTGACAACCAGCCTCTAAACATTTCGAACAATAATATGTTGGTTTAGTAATCGAGGTTGAATCAGATGTCAGACGTACCAGCACGCATCCCCCAGTCATTCATCGTGTTTTCCTGTGACTGTCTTCCATGATGTGGACTTCAATTCAGCGATGCTGCTTGTGTAAACTTTTGTTTGCTCCCATACTTCTACTAGCTGTACGCCTGGTTTTTATTTAGGTTGTCGGTACTTCACTGTACGGCTTCGTACTCCAGTCCTGCCACAAACACACATGCTCACGAGACCCAAGGTGACGCTCCAGCAGTAGCACCAGTAGCATCACAGTACATACTGTGTACCTCTGAAACACTCGCTCAAGTATTGGCCATTTGTGGACCGTGACTTCAACTTTTTCCCTTCAAAATTCATCTTTTTAGGCTCATTAATTCGTTCTGCCTGATGTAATTATTAGAATTTAGAATTCAGTTCCTCAGATATTAATCAGCATTGTTTTCTGTCCCGCTGAGCATTAAAGTTTGATGGTTTGATTACACTGCAAAACAATTTCCACCATCATTTGACATTATAAAAAGTTTTGCAGCCTCTTAATTACACAACAACTGTTAATGAAGCTCAGTAATGGATGAAAAGTTAGAGCACATTTCTATACCGGGCTCATTTGTATACCAGGCAGCCACATGACAGTAAAGGACTTTATATGCTTTTCTAGTCTCTGCTCAAAGATTCATATTTAATCAAAGTCACTTGAACAGATCATTTCCACCACTTTATCACCCATTGTCTTTAATCAATGCCATTTCTCCCACTGCTGATGCTCACTGAGGCTGTTTGGATGAGCATATCCTCATTCACCCCAAATGCCAAAATAAAATTAGACCAAACTCTAATTAAAATGATACAGCCTAATAGGAGCCTGTCAGTTCTGTCAGTGCAGCTAAATTAACCACAATGAAGCGTTTATCACTTAAATTAATTACAAATGTACTACTTTGGTTGAATTAAGGGCTTGTTTTGTGTAAGGGGAACACAACACAAGCTGTTCTCGCTCACCCCTTCTCTTTCAGTGATCTTGATTAGGACAAAATCAATGGGACAGTTTGTCACTCACTCACGTTTAATCTCATTTGTGACCCGTGACGCTTTTCTTAGCGATTGATAGCTGTTTATTACCACATGTCCCTTTCATCATCCTTATGTTTTCACCCTTTCACACCCCCCCCCAGCTTTCTTTCCCATCTTCCTCCATTGCCGTGTTTCCTCATCCATTCCTTTTTATTGTCGTTCTCTCATCTCTCTCTTTCTCCTCCTCCTCCTCCTCCAGGTGTGTATGTGAGTGGAGGAAGTGGATTTGTCAAAGTGCCAACACTGACTTATTGCCTTGTTCCTTCTCTCCCTTCCTTCTTCTCCTTTGCTTATTCCCTTATCACCTCTATCCCTACATCCTCTTCCCCTCTTCTTTGTTCATCGTCTTCTCTTTAATGGAGTCAGGTCTAGATCTCTATTAGTCGGGGAATTAGGCAGGAAGATATTCTCTCCCTCTATCACGCCATCACTTATTTCTCTACCTTTCTCCCCCTCCCTTTATCTCTACCTTTCTCATCTACCTTCATACCCTCTTTCTCTCCCTCTCACTCCATCACCATTTTCTCTTCTTTCTTTCTGCTTCTGTGATAGACTAATTCCAGAGTTGTTTCATCGTAGTTAATGAACACGCACAGCTCTTGACTCTGATTTCCAAAATGACAGGGGGCTGGCAGGGAAAGCACTTAAAGAGAAAATACAGCCGTAAACAGATCTTAGCTCTCAGGAATGAACATGTGTGTGTCATAATGAGTGAAAGAACGACTCGCAGCACGTCACACAGTGCAGTGTATTTTCAGTAATAAAATACAGATATACTACATTGTTCATCTAATGTGATCAGGTTCAATGTTTTGACTGGAAAGTGGATCAGAAGATGCTTTGTCTCCGTGTCACATCACATCATGTAATGTGCCTACGTCAGTGACACGAGCTGTCAAAAATCCAAAACTTCAGCTGGAGAAGTTAAAAATAGACTTCATGACTGACTTTCACTCTCACCTGTGATGAGTTAGCCTCACAGAACTGTGTATGTAACTGTGTATAAGCATATTAAAGGGCATAGGCCCTCTGATTTTCAGCACAGTCTAATACATATACAGGTTATCATTGTGTAACTAATATCATTAAGCACTAACAATGTTCAGATTTACATGACAAACACACACACTCACTCATTTCATCACACAAAGCACATAATATTTGACCATAGCCTGTAAGAGCTGTCAGTTAAACACACGCACTTATTCTAAAGGCTTGACTAAATTCTCAAATCCAAAAGCCATTTACAAATATTTTGAAACTTGAATCATTTCCACCTACTGTGCTGTTCTTGTGGTTTCTTTCTTTATTGCTTTTTGGCATATTTTCTACCTTTTTACAGTCAATTACTTCCAGCAGAGGTCATTTCCCTCTCTATTCACCAGACATTACATCAGTTGAGCTTTTAATGTGAACGTGGAGCACATGTTGGGGACAATAGCTACTTCAGAGGGCAGAAACTCTGCATTTACTCCCAAATTCTCACGTCACCTTACAGTAGTGAGGACTTGAAAAAGGAGCTTAATGCTTAAACTACTTCTAAAAAAAAAAATAAAAAACCCAAAAAACGAGGGGTCAGACAGCATAGTTCTTCACGCCTGCTTGCACAGCAGACACCTAAAGAAAACTTGGTTTGTGTAATAAATATACACCTACAAAGTCCCATAGAAGTAAACATGTCAACAGACACTAACAAAGCACCTGTAAAACTGTTTTTATTTGACCATCTGGTGAGTCTGACATGTTTATTGGGCCTCATAACCTGGCAACTCTTTACTAGCCAGGACGAGGCATTTGTCTCTGGGATGCTGTGTGTATGTGCAAATGTGCATATTGTAGTGTGTGTGAGCCGATGTCGTGCAACTGTAAATGTCATTTTCATGTAGCTTATGTGCTGTGACGTGGTTGGGGCACCGAGCCAAAGATCTGTAGCTAAGCTTTTTACGTTTTTATTTGTGTGTGTGTGTGTGTAAATGTTGCATTTATAACTTTAATTTTCTCTAAATAAGAGACAATGCAGCATATGTAGATAAATTAATTCATCTTTAAAGTAGTGAATGTAGGCAAAATAATACAGACACCTGTAAAATATACATCCATACTATATATATGTGTGTATTTTAAAGAGCTATACATTTATTTAATAAAAACATATCTGGGAAGTGGAGAAAACTTTAAATTCTATATACAACTTGAATAAAAATAGAAAGAAAATGACTTAATTGTTGTACTGGATCGTTATTTCCGTTATCTTATGATTTGTTTTTCACTAATAATCACATAGTTTCCTGTGACCAGGGAACAGAAAAACCTGCACAACAGAGTAACAAACATGACAGCAACACAACAAACACCACGTCGTGGAAACTCACTAAGAAGGTGTCTCACTGCTCCAGTATTTATAAAAGGATGATCTCACACACACATTAATAAGGGAAAGAACACACCAGCAGCACAAACTACGTCTTCCACAACACAACGCTTGAGTTCAAGTTTGTTCAAAACGTATTGCAGCTATAATGTTGGCATCTTTTGTGTGTATGTGCGGAAGATGTGAGTGGGGGGTAATCATGAGGAAAGAAGCAATCAGTGGAGGTTCTCTTTGTCTCTAATCATCCACAGAACCCCCATGGACATCACTGTGAGCATGTGTACAGTTTGTGTATGTGATGTGTGTCTGTTTATGTCCAATCAACCCTAGAGCCCCCATGAACGCTGTCAAAGAAGCATCAATCAATTAAAACACACACACACACACACAGACTCACGTCAATCACCCACCATCACTTATGCGCACAAACAAACACACACGCTCACTCATGATGTCTGTCGTCAAAGAAAAAAGAAGTTTCTCCTCCTCAGACACTGTTTTCGTTGTCACGGCCTCAGAATCAGCTGAAAGCTTCTTGTTTTCCTTCGATCCTTTAAGGAAGACGGGACATCTCAATTCCTGAGGCTAAAGTCTTTTGTTAACCTCTTCCAGTATCTACAGGAACCTGTCTCTGCATTTCTCTACCACCGCTCTGCATGTTTCTCAGCTCTGATGTGTAATCAGCAGTCGATTTGTGGACAGACTGATGTTAATACGTGTGCTGCCTTCAAACAGAACCACGTTTCCGACACGGACAGCTGCACTACACAGTGTACTCGACATTCATTTAACCTTATGAGTCCACTAATGCTGTAGGCAACGAAAATCGAACGCTAACTTTAAGACTTATTTCATATTTTATGACTTTCAAAGCAACTGACGACCAAAACGAGACGTATGAGAATGGGGGCTAACATTCATTAGCATTAAAAGCTAATGCTAGAGAGTATGCTTCAACTCGAGAAGGTCAAAGCGTTTCTGAAACTGCACAGACTTTAAATGGCTGACAGGGTTTAGTCAATGGTACGGTCAGAGTCAGAGGTGTGGTAAGATGAGGATGATTGAATTTTTCTTTTCTTTCTTGTCATGTCCCCTGCACCTCAGAGCAACTGATGGGGGAGAGTATTATTTGCAGCTTGGCAACAGTTTTTCTCAGCCTCTTTGTGGAGACTCCTGGTAGCGAGTGATGTAGCCATGATGTGCTACATGGAACAAGTGAGTAGACATTATGAAGTTCAGATGAAATCAATGCCAGAAAGGGTTAAAAGCTCAGTCGGAGCTGCGGTGGCAGCCATGCCAAGTCCAGGTTCTGTTAAATAACTGCTGTCCTGAGTCATTCGTGCAGAACGGTGTTTTGGGCTTAATGAGAATGATGTGAAAAAAACAACAGAAGAAAAACACCTAAAAGCTGTCAGCATCTCGTAGTAAACAGCTCAAAGAGACACACGTACAACAGTGAGTCCAAATGAGTTTTGATTTCTGTTTGACTCTTGTAATTGGCTGGAAATTGCTTCATTTGATGAGTAACCTGTTTGTGTTTGGTATGAAACAAAAAAAAAAACACATACACATAGTGTACATCCACAGATGCTCTGCGGGTTCTGAGTGACGCACATTCAGCAAACGGTAATTCTTCTCTTATTGTTGTATAGCAAAGAGAACAAAGAGAGCTTGGAGAATTTTCTCTTTGTGTTTCTCAAGAAAACAAGAAATATAAGGAGACAACACAGATGAACATTATTGGTGGATGCCACAGTGGAGTATTGATCAGTCTTAATTCATTCATTTGTTCAGTTGATATCAGCTCCTGGGTGTTTGCATGTTTATAGTTTAGTAGATAATATAGTTTTAAGTTTCCTACCTTAGTGCATATGAATATATTTGCTTCCTTTGATGTGTATTTATGTGTTTTCTCTCTGACGAGCACACCACATCTATAGGGGGGGGGGGGGGGGGGGGGGGGGGGGGGGGGGGGGGGGGGGGGGGGGGG
>JAUYWH010000007.1:18524082-18537947 GCA_034779795.1 Ctenopoma multispine
CGAGCACAAAAAATCTATAGAGCCCCCCCCCCCCCCCCCCTCCCCTCCCTGTCCCCGGGCTGCATACTAATGCCTGCTACATTTTAGTAATTGTCTCTTTATTGACAAATGGCTGTGAAGTGTAGTGGGGGCATTACCTGTCAGTGTTGCTGTTATTCCTTATTCAGTTCTGTCCGTCTGTCGCTGCTGCTCCTCCTGTGACTCACAAAGCCACGAGAAGCGGGTTTATGTCTGTTCAGACTTTTCTCTGTGCTTATCAGGGGTCTTGCGTACGTGTCATGTGATTTTTCCGCTGCATTTTGTATGTATATGTGTGTGTCTCAGAGCAGCCTCCTGAGGGGGAAACTGGTAAACACGTGGTTCCAAATTAAAAAGAAAGTAAGTAGAACAATCACTCTCAGAGCGTGATGGATTTCATTAGCCTGGAGCCCAGCTGCCATGATCAATAGACACTTATTTCAAAGTGACAGTGACATTTTCAGCTTTGGTTCTTTATTTCACTTCACCATTTGGAAGTTATTGAACCAGTATTTAACAAAGCCATTAGCAATTAGTTCAATAGTTTGGACATATGTGATCTTATTATTCACTCTGTAAAAAGATGTTGATTTTAATCTGAGCTGATGGACAGATGAGTTTGCAGTAATGCTCCACTGTTATTGGCCTTTTATGAAATATTGAATATCAGTCAGCCAGCCCCAGTATAATAAGTGTAGAATAGTATAGTATAAAAAAGTTTCCTCCATCTATACAAAAACTTTTTAAAATAGTTATAATATCACGAGATCAACAGTTTTAAAAAGATAAGAGACGTTTTACTGCACTTGAGGTTTCACAAAAGGAAAAATTTAGAAAATGATGAAAAACTGTTAAAAATACCACCTCACATCGTGTTCCTTATGCAGCTTCTTCACAGGCCAATGCAGATTTTCTTTGCATGTTACATGTACTTATAGACATCTTAGGCCGGGATTTCACATCAAAATGTCATTTAGGTAAATGTTAGCATGGACTGACTGATCACAGGTTTTCTCCCCTCAGACTCCTTTTCATCCTCATCCAATGCTGCTCGAAGATATCTGAGAGCCTGTCGCTTATTTCTCTGACCCTTTGCACCTTCACCCGCTTTACCTCCCTTCTCAGCGTGCTCTCGTGTGTTTATGGCTTAAAGTGAAAAAAGGGAAAAAGAAACTTTTCCCTTGTTCTGCGTTCTGCACAAAGGTGGAGCGTAAAGCTGGATTTACAGGCTACTTCACGTCAGTCCCTTGTAGATAAAGTACGTATCGTACAGGCTTTTATTTATAGATCAGCATCGCATTTCCATTCATAGCTTGACGGCAACACTGGACAGATGTGTGGTATGTGATCAGGCCCCACAAAAAGTGTATTCATTCATTCATTTCCTTTGTGACACAGAATGATGATGTAGGCAGCAGATGTTTGACTGAATACAGAGAATTATGGAAAAGAATGTTTTCATTATGTTTAAACTTAAAAGCAAACACAAGGTGCCCAAAGGAACCAATTGCACTATATGAGGCGTCCTCATGGTCTCAGCATAGCTGCTCCAGTCCCAGTGTGCAGTTTCAGTTCTGAGGGGGTGCACATTAGCTGTGGCGTAGCCTAGGGCACAGATCTGAAGCTGTACAATAAATGCAGAACTTAAGAGGGTATGATGTGTGGCCATGCTCAGGCCTGCGACTCTTTTTTTGGTTTTCATGACTTAATGTTATACTCCTGGCCATAGAAATAGAAAAATCAGTCGCAGGGTGCCAGACATGAAACCACTTCTCTTCACGCTGATGAGGACACTTGACAATACTTCATGAGATCTGTATCATCTCAGAAATACCTGATTTCTGCAAGTAAGACCTTTCTCTGTGTTCACACGGGCGTCTGATTGTGTTGTGACCCCATGCCTCAAGAACTTGTTGATTCAGTACATTTAGATTCATGTAAAAAACACAGAATACAAAGTAGAAACATAATGCATTTTAAATATGCTGTGCAAGAAAAGATAAAATGCAAGTAAGGTGCAAAGGCAAATGCCAGCATTTATCTTGAATTTTTAATTCATAAAGGATGTGAAGAAGTGGCAGACAAAGGTATTCTCATTCTCAAATCATTCACTTGATGGTTTTGTTTCTCATCATTATTCATGAGACTGTAAATGAAAAAAAAAGTTATTCTGCAGAAGGTGAGGGTTTTTAGATTGAATATAATTTAATTTAAACAATTCCATTCCCTCCTGAGCTTCATTACATGCCGGCGGTTTACTGAGAGATTAGAAAACTGATGACTTAAAAAGCAGAGATGAAAACAGATGTAAGCTTATCCAGGTCCCACAGAAGCAACAACACAGACAGCACAATCTGTCTTCACCATTTAGTTGGAAATTTAAGACTTGGATGTCACTGACTAAAGTGGATTTTGTTTGTCAGTGGATAAATACCAAATATAATCACTGAGAGAGTGAGCCTGCATGAAAACAAGGGGAAACTTTTCTACCACAGTCGAAGTGTGGTAACGGGTGATACAGTTCTGATCAGTCTTCTCCGGCCTGTCGTCATATATACAGCTACAAGAACAAGTAATGACACTGTCTGCAATGTTTTCTGCATAAAATAATTATGGAATGTGATTGGATCAAAATCACAAATATCCACAAAGACAATATTTCTGAGCTGATAAAACACACACAGTCATAATCCTCATGTATTTATTGAACACACCGTTTAAACAAGTCAGACTGCACAACGTCCAGGAACAGTTTAGTCCAACACACATCTACTTTCAAACTCTGCCTCTTCGTTTTCATGCTGAAGCACGCACGTGACGTCGTGGACGAACAATGCATGTTGAATGCCAAATGGCACTGCAGGCAGCAGTCAGTGGAAGTGAGTCACGGTGATCAATATCATTTGGCTTAGTTGTACGAGTCTTCGATTTAAGCCTTTATCCAACCGTTACCTGAATTTTCTGTGGTCTATGGGTTCTGGTTGTTAGTGGTTAGCTGGAGCACCGCGAGCTGTCAGCAGTTTGTAGTATTCACATAATATAGTCACACTTTCATAAAAGAACTTGCGTTAGAGTATAAAGAAAATGTATTCAAATTACTTCAAGTGACGGGTGCAAGGTGCTTCTGATGTCTTCCTCCAGAGACACAGAAGACATTACACATAACTGTTTAAAGGCTGAGTAATACTTCCTGTTATTGTAAACTGACATGAATATGTATAATTGGTAGAGTATCCCTTTAAATCTACTTTGAGGCGTCTGTACAAAAAGTCTTTTACCGGGCTAGGTGATTTATCTGCCTCGCTGAGTGATACGGGAGCTAACCATGGCTGAAGTGTCTGCAGTATTTCACTGGATAATATTCTTTCCATATGAAAGCCCATAAAATTGTGGTTGTATAATAGCAAGGTTCTGAACGGAAAAGCAGTAAATTAACTGACAGCTGTCACATGGGGCCTTGGAAAGTAAAAGTAAGGTCAATGAAGTTGATAGTGACGCCCTGTCAAAGAGCAGGGGCAGCCCTGAGCCAGAAGAGCCCTGTGACAGTGAGCGATCACTGTGTGGTACTCCTTATAACTGGCAGTCTAAAAGTTCCCGCAGTTTAATGTTGTTAATAATTAAATAAAAGGTGAGGTTCTTTAAGATCCTGTATTTTGCACATTAGTGAATATTTACACTTATAAAGTGAAAAGAGTCGGTGTCCTGGTTGCTGTGAATGATCTAGAGATTAAAGCAACCTGTTTTCATGGAGACTACTTGATTGGTGGAAAGTAATTCTGTGAGGAAAGATGCAGATTTTAGTTTTGTGTGCACTGACCTTTTGAAGGGCAGCACCCCACCTCCTCACTCTGCTCTGCTTCTCTCTTCCTGTTTGTATTCAACCAGAAGCAAATACGCAGCGTTGATTTTAGCCTGGAGAGATCATTAAAGTCTGCCTAACGCACATCAGAGGTCACGGCACGCATCATATTATACTGTAACACGAGCCTCGCGTTGCGAAGGGAATCTAAGCTCAGACAGATGAGCTGTAGAAGTTAAAGAACTTATATCTGAAACAAAGCACTAACGTCTAACACAGATTAAAAGCCAGAAAGCATAAATAACAGAATGAATGTCTCCCTCTTAGACTATGTATCTTACAAATCATGTCTTGCACCTCGACTTGTTGCTACAGCAAATGAACTGGCTTAAAAATGTGTGTTGAGAGGAAAAACACAGCAGACAGAAAGTTTGAAATAAAGGAGGAATGTGTTAAACTGGAGAGTGAAGGAAAGCGTGGAGGAGTCAGGAGAGGGGGAGGTGAGGTGTTTGTGGATGCTATCGGTCTCCCCTGTTATTTATCACCAAGACAGGTACAGATATGGAGCCTTAGCTTCCTAGCCTCATTACACATTCACTCTCCCTCACAAACACAGTCACACACATTTTCATACACATCCAGACAAACTTTGCCTCCCTCCATCTTTCACTCGCCTTTGTTCTCCACTATGTCTCTAACCCACACCCTCTCTCTCTCTCTCTCCCTCAGACACACACACACGCACAAACAAACATACATTTCAATTAAACCCAAGCTCAACATGATGAATGTGGTTACCTTTTAATTTCAATTACAGCGGCTGTTTAGCTAGCTAGAAAGCTGTTGTGTGCTCAAGCAACAGCCGCCAAGCAACGGCTCAATTGCCACACACAAAGTGCAGGAGCGGGCGTGCGAGCATACGTTGGCTGACAGGCAAATATACACAGCATCGAATGTGCACAGAGAAGGCATACACGTACGAGCTCAGGCACACACACAAAATTAGATTAGCTAATTTACTTCGTGTCTGGACACATTTTTCACCTCCGCCTAGCTGATGGCTGTTCGGAAACCTATTTAGAATTTCCACAGGGCAGCACGTCGTCCCAGCAGCAACTGACGATGTGCGGAAACTAATAATTATTGCCCCAAATAGAAGTGTTGTGTATTCATTTATAAGTAAAAGACGGCATGCGTGAGAAATGACTGGTGGAAGGCACAATTATCTCATGGGATTCAGCTAAAATGAATTTCTCGTAGGCCCCAGTTGTGCCAACAGAAGTTACAAGATGCATTTTCAGTTTGTAACCTTCTTCAACAAAACTAGCTTGTCAGCTTTTCTTTTTTTAAGAAACTCCACACTTAAGATGCGTATTCATAGCTGAGAGCTGCCTGAGACAACCACAGCCTGTGGGTACTTCTTCCCACTCCTGCATCACAGATCTTTCTAACAAACGTCTCCATCGTCACACACAAGGAAATAAAACACACGTACTGAAATCTAACTTGCAAGTGAGAATGAGAAATGTATAGATTTGGAAAAGTTCAGTCTGCTGCATGATGAAAAGTCAGATGAGTGTGTCTGTGATATTAGGGGATGTAATTTGGAGGCCAGATTATGGTTGTATACTCTTAAACATCGCTGATCACTGATTTAATATTTGCGACTGATGGTGTCACAAACGAAGAACTGCAGCTTACAGTTACACACAGGCAATGAGCAATTTGTGTTGCAGTAAGACACTTCAGTGAGGACGTAACCGAGGAGAAAGAAGCAGTTTGTGCTTTATTAACTGGGGCACAACTGCTAACTTTACCTAAAGTTAGTTTTGTTTTACAATGTTATTTGACCTTCAGTCCTTTCTTCACTATCTGCTCCTCTTCACTCAGGATTTCACTCTCTCCATCATCATTATTCTTTTCAGCACAAAGCACACGGTACACAAACAATGGAAGCTGGATGTTGCTGTCAGTCACAGAAGCACAGCAGAAGTTTTGGGTTTCGTTACTTCCATAACTTCTGGCCAGTCATTCAGTGTGCTGACCACACTTGACTTCATTCAGGACTGTCAGAGACAAAAAAAAACACACTGACAGCTGGTGATCTTTGAATGTGAGTTGTTCATTCTTTGTATGTCTCAGCTGGTATTCAGCTCTCCTAAAATTCAGGAGGAGAAGGAGGAAATAAAACTAAAATGAGGCTAAAATGAAAATCATAGTTTTGTATCTGAGCAGTAGAAGAGCAAGCCTTCAGCAATAACATTTTCCTCTGGGTGTAAGACTGGATAAGAATTCAGTGAGCGCTTGTGGAGAGCTCTTTATTTGCTCTGTCTGAGTTCAGCCTGAGATGCATGAATCACACTGGGATGGGAATAGATTGAGCTCTTAGATTGGGCTCTGTGACTGCTCTGCTTGAGAACAAAAAGAGATGCAAAGGGTGAGCAAATCAGAGAATTATTTTAGAGATTGATGAGATGTCTTTTGAAACTTAAAAAGGAGGCTAATTTGATATTTCACACAGATCTCATAGTTATGATAAACCCTTCTGAAATTGTCACTTACCTGGAGAAAATGTATCTTGAAATTGGAAACTGATATCTTGAAAAGCAGCAGTTTACAAACTCCATTAGAAAAACTGCTTGTGTTTGACTGTTGCGGCAATTCACTATAAACCTAAAACTGAGAGTGAGCAGCAGAAATTCAAGAATAAAATATTGATATAATCAGACAAGGTGGCAAAAAACAGTGGGGAAGTCACACAGATAGTGGAAGAGGAGGACAGATAAAGAGGATAAATTACAGACTAAGAGAGGGAAGAAACACAACAAGAGAGAAATAGAGACACCCAATGGTAGAACTGTGGCTGTGATTTCAACAGCAGTATTAAACCAGTTTATATTACTGCTGTGCCACCTGACAGAGCATTCAAAAACAGCGAAATGGCTGGAAAATAGGTCACACAAACACACACGCACACACACAGAGTAATATTCACACTCACAGTATGTGTCATCACCTACAGAGTCAATTGAAGAAGGTTGGAATAAATAAGTGCGCGCACACACACGCACACCACCTCTGGAGTCAATCAGAAGAAGAATTGCTCTAAGTAGACACATGCCTCAGGAAGAAAGAGCTCTCAGGGCAAATTTTGCTATTTCTAACCTGCAGTGCTGTGCTGCACACGCACACATGATCTCTGTTTCACACATAAACACACACAGACACACACAGACATGTGTGCACTCTGCCCTCTCAGCTTGCTTCAGTGAAATCTGACATGGAATAAAAAGTGTTTGGAGGGTTTCAAGTCAGCCTGTTTGAAACAAAGACAGAAAGTGAAGAAGAGACAAAAAAAAGAGGGAAAATTATGTCAGTGTTACTTCAATTGTCACCTCTCCTCGTGTTTCCTGTGTTGTGACTGTTTTTCATCTTAATCCCTGCTCACCTCTACAACACAAAACATTGATTCAAAGCTACAAACACACAATTGTGTCATCTGCCTCTTCACTGCTGCTGCTTTGAAATCTCAGTTTACAAGACGAACTCATCTCCACAAACAACCCCGTCACCTCAATCGTACGCTCCTGTGCAGCTAAACTGCAAACCACAATCACATTTTATCAATTATCAGTCATATTATTGCTTACTATGACCACATGAACTGTGTATACCTGTCTTTTCTGCTCTCCCTGAGCACTGGTGTTTAGTCTGGTAGATAATCAGTTGTTCAAATGAGAGACAGGGATTTCTAGCTGTTTATTTGTTGCCTTCCAAATTAAAGTACTGTAAAACATACATACAAGAAAAAGACAAAATCATCAAGTTAAAACAGAAAATTCAGCAAATGCACCACATAAACACAGCCAAAGTAGCTCCTGACTTAAGCTGTATTCACATATGAACTCCGGACTGTGTCTGGGTTCTGTTCATTTAATGTCTGAGTGACTCTGAAATTAGCATCCTCACCTACAGCTCCTCTCTTTTTAGAGAAGTTCAGTTGTTGCAGTGCATGTTTGAAAACCGCTACAGTGGACATAGTAACCAGAAACATGATAGAGCTAAGAGCTAAATGCTAATGCATAATGGAAATTAGCATCACAGTAATATTAATAGTGGGAATCACAAAAGTTAGCTTCTTGTGCATTATTTTGACTGCAGGTGACCCCCCCATCATCATCTTTCATCATCATCATCCAAACAGCAAAGAGCTGCTCTTCTGTGCTTTGATTTTACTCGCAATCAAGCCAGAAGCCACGAGCACATCATCACATTTCTGCAGGTCTGAATCACTTTCTCTGAAAAGAGGATGAATACGACACAACTGTGCTATGGAGCCAATCACAGCACGACGCAACTGAGATTTCATCTCTGTTAACGTAGTTTTCATGTGTTGATTAGAACGGCTTATGTTGTTAAATCTGATCAACTCCACACATGGACTGTTAATTGGATTGCAATCAATTTAATTGGGTCTTGGGTTAATTTACACTGTAGACACATTTAGGACACACATGCCACCACATAGCACATTCACGGAGTTTTCCTCTGAAGCACAAACAAGCCATCATTTTCTTACACAAGGAAAAGTTTAATTCGCTGTTGGTTCTACAGTGACTTCATGGAGTCAATGAAATTTAGAGTAAACTTATGAACATCGTCTGCCTCAAGGTTTGTGTGTGTGTGTGTGTGTGTGTGTGTGTGTGTGTGTGTGTGTGTGTGTGTGAACACGTGGATGATCATGGAAGGTGACCCGGATTCTGGGGTTTATACAGACCGCACTAAACACATTCTCACTCCACCCATTAAAGCCACAGGAGCTTTTATTAAGATGAAGGCTCTCATTCATTCCCAGAGTTGTTGTTGTTGGTGAAGACGGGGGGTGTCGGGTTGGAGGTAATCTGCACAGAACCAGGCACCAACCTGCCCCCATATCAATCTACATCAGTGCCCATCTGAAAGAATACAAGCCACTAACCTGCATGTAGCATGTAGTTCAGAGAGAACTGGATTCATCTTGACTGAGAACCTTATATCAGCCAATGTAAAAACTCGACTATCACAAATACAACATTAAAATTAAATTGCAGAGTGGGGAAAAGAGCTCAAGGACCTGGTGGAGACACACACACACACACACACACACACACACACACACACACACACAAATGCAGGTGATTGACCCCAGAGATTGACACAGGTGTTTGCAGTAGACTTGCTTGGTTACTGTTCGCTTTAGTCTAAGCTCTCAGCTTTTTTTTACAGCAACAGTGAGCTCCTTTTCTTTCAGAAACCCACTTCACTACCTAACCAACCCCTTACAACATGGAGACAAAGTTAGCAGCTACATCCCCTCAGTGTTTAGGTGATGATATGTCAGATATACTTTGTCATGTCTACTGTATACAGCAGTGGCAACTGGACTTGTCTTAGTTCCTTTAAGACGTTTCAGGGGGAACAACAACCCACAGGTGACCATCAAGTACTTGAGGACTCCACAGGGTTTATAAACCTGCTTCTCCTCTGGGATGTCTTCAAGGAATGAAGTCCAGTTACTGCTGAATAACCTTTTTTGGGATAACCATGACCTGGATGACTGAGAATCTTCACAGACAAAACCATTAAATGTTTTTGTTAATCAAAAGAAATGTTTTCTGTCTACTGACTGAACTGTGCGAACCTCTGAACCATTTGTAAGAAAATGAGTCATGCTTCCCAGATAAGTGAACAGTGTGAGGAAGTGTTCACTTTCCAAAAGTGGTGTTCATTGGAGGGCAGACGAGCCAGAAAACCACAAACAGGTTTTTTTCATAAGATGTCTTTCCCCTCTGCACTTTGTGGGAATGTGCTACCCTGCTGTTATTGCCTGTTTGGAGAGCAGAACAGGTGCGTTTGCTGCAGTTAGAGCAGAAAACTGCCACTGACTGACAAATGCATCACTCCCTCTCCGTCTTCCTCGCTTCTCTCTCTCACCGACAGCGACGACAACATCACCGTGTTTCACAGACGTTTCTACTTTGTCATTTTATTTCTCCTTCCGTCTCTGACTTTCTCCACTTTCTCTTCTGCCTCTCCGTAACCGACTCTTTGTCTTTGTCACCTTACCACTCCGCTCTCCCGTCTTTCCCTACAGTCACCCCTATTTCTTCTTCTCTGTGCTTTTTATTGACAGCTGTCCCATAACATCAGTAGTGTAACCATCTGTCCTTCCCCTCCCTTCACCAAGTACTCCACCCTCTCTCCTCCCCTCCCCCCCTTCTCCTCCTCTTCCTCTTTCTTGATACTGACAGCTGTCATGGAGCATTGATGCGGTGAAATCCTGTTTTTGTGTGACAACTGTGTTTATTTTGGTTTGCTGCCTTTGATTGGATCCCACAGCAGGATCTGCCATCCAGTGTGATGAGTCACAGAAAGAGCACACTGAGTCATTCTTCATCTGTTTCTTCTTCTGTTCCTTGCCATGTACTTTCTTACTCATATTCCTCCCCTTTTCTTTTCCATCTAACCCCTTTTCTAAGGGGCTTACAGTCATTCCCATGTATTTAAAGTATATTCTGTACTGGTGTGTGCCTGTTAATGTGCATGTAAAACTTCTTTTCCCACTTCAGCAACATTGACAAGAGTTGAAGTGAGCGCTGCTGTAAAGATGTGTCCCTACACACCTCCATCTCTCGCTTTTCCCCGTATTTCTTGTTCATGTTTTATTGTCGGTTGTAAAATTATTCAGATAGTAACTATAAGCCCACTGAGGCTTTATTGCAGTATTCCTGTATTCTGTATGTGGACCAATCATACAGCCTCGGATGAATTTGGTTACAAGCAGTTGTCTGTCCTGTGACTGATGATCTGTCCAGGGTGTACCGCACCTCTCGTCCAAGCTGGGATCAGCCGTAACCCCCTCCCAGCAGGATGGGTGGAAGAAAAGGGACTGACCACATGTTAGTAAATACATTTTTTAGGTTTTATCCAAAAAAAAAAGCCAAATTAAATGCTAACATTCGGTTTAATTGAGGTCTACACTGAAACTAAAAACAATGAAAATTATTTTCGTTTCCAAAAATTGAGAACCTTAAATGATCAGTCAACTACAAACCCATGCATTATCTTTCAATAAGTCTTACTCTTACCTTTGATATCAAACCTATATTTCTCTGTGCACATCTACGTGTTCATGGCAACCACTCTACAGGAAATATTTAATTTAGTAAGACACAAGGAATAAGTATTTGGCTGAATTTTGAATTGATCATCAGTATTGTGTTTAGACTGGGTGGACGTATGCCCATCCCTAAAAACCAGGCCAAATCTGGCAACCATATATGGGCCAGAGCCAATTCACAATTAGTCCTCCAGTGCTGGAAAGGGATCCCTGCCCATTTAGACTCCGCTACCTGTGAAACTGAATTAGCACTTAGTGCTGCAGAGTGCTCTCATTATTCAAGTGGATTCATTTGATACTCAGCCACGTCGTGAAATGAGGGCGTTTCCCTTCTTTTTCCAAAGCATTTTGGGACAGTTTCCACTTTGTAATCACCCTGAGTAGCAACAACCAAACATCGGCTGCTGCGGATTGTGCTCTTCAGATTTATCTTCATTTCAGAGATTCCATCAGACTGGGTTGGTCAAGTCGATCTCTGATCTGCTTAAATCTTTTGTTCACTTTAAGTGTGTGACTCACAAATGTGTAGTGTTTCTTGTTTGGGTAGTAGCACCTTCAAATAATTTATGACTTTGTTTCACTTAGCTTCCCACACAGCTGTTGTTGTGCTGTCACCGCTGTTTTCATTTTATAGCAAAGTTTGGAAAATGCCTTTTCTTCCCCTTGTTGCGTCAGTCAAGCATTGTGGCAGGCTGTGTGAATGAAGTGAATAAAGCAAATAAACAGGCCGGGGAGTTGAGATAACCTGTGTGTATGTGTGTGTGTGTGTATATGTGTGTGTGTGTGTGTGTGTGTGTACACCTGAGGGCAGCCCTCTGAACTCTATCTCTCCCGTTCTCTTTCTCTCATGGAGTATAAAAAGAATGTAAAGCAGGGTGGGACAGGAGAGGGAAAGCGATACTCTGAGTTTACAGCCAATGTGAGCTGAATATAAAGCAGAGGAAGCAGCCGACATCACAGCAACTGCATTTCCTGCAATCATCTCAAAGAGGTGGCTTTGTTAATTGTTGTCAGTGTAGCTGTTTATTATAATCAGCTGCATCGTGACAGCTCTGTCTTATCCAGAGCTCGGGATTCATGCATGGCTGAAAAATCTGATTTGGTGTAGACATGACTTGTGCTACAGCGAGAGTAAACATTGGTCTAGTGGTTCTATATAGGACAGATGAGACTCCTAATGACAGAAATAAATGCTACTGCTCACATGTCAGGATTTTAAATTCAAATTCAGCAAAAAAAAAATGCTTTTTGATCTCCTGTCATGAACACTAACACTGAACAACAAACCTGATGGATGGGAAAGATTTTTAGCAAAGTGGTCCCAAGTGCATACATCAGAACACGAGAATCAATAGACAAACCAAATTTAATATAGAAAAAACAGACGAACACTTCAGGTTAAATAAAAGTAACTCACCAGACTAACAATGAGAGGTGAATAACAAAAATCTAAGCGAGAAGACAGATGAACCGCGGACAAGAAAGTATCTGAGCTAATGCTGAGGTAACTAAAGTAGGAGAAAATCAGAAAATAACTAAGGTGAATAACAAGATGTGGTCTGCAGCACAGGTGCTCCACAGGGGACGGTTCTGTTCCGTTCACCTTCACCATGTACACCTCAGACTTCGGGTACAACAGAGTTTTGCTGGTTGTAGGATGTATTCAGGGTGGAGACATCATAGAGTACCAGGGTGTGGTGAACAACTTTGTGGACTGATGTGAGGAAAACCATCTCCAGCTCAACATCAGCAAAACAAATTCATGAGTCTGTGGTGTCCAGTGTCCTTTTCTTTGCTGTGGTTTGCTGGGGCAGCAGACTGAAGATGACAGACACTAACAGACTGAACAAATTAATCAGGAGAGCTGGCTCTGTTCTGGGTGTGGAGCTGGACCCTCTACACCAGACATGTCCAAAGTCCGGAAGTCAGATTCTATACGTCACACAGTTTCAGTTTTAAAATGAATTATTTATGGCTGGGGACGGACTTCAATAGAACTAAATCTGCCCTGGCATCTCGGACCAGATCAGACCAGCATCAACAAACACACTGTCGTCTGTATTAGCTCAGCTTGTAGGGAGTTGTGCTTCCTACCAGCAAAAGTAAATAACTAAGAATAGCAAAGGTGAGGTCATTAACTTTGCCAGATTAACAAACTTAAGCAACAAAGATCAGAAAAGCTTTGGCTGAACAGATCAGTGAGTGAGTGAGTGAGTGAGTGAGTGAGTGAGTGAGTGAGTGAGTGAGTGAGTGAGTGAGTGAGTGAGTGAGTGATGCAGGCAAATGTTTTTTAAACAGAAGTGAATCTTAAAAAGCACCCCGGTATTAGCAGCGTGGCATGACGTATAACATGGATGTGGGATATGCTGCATCGTTCTCAAAACATTACCGGCGAATGAACATTGATGTTGAAGACAGACCAGGTGATATGTGTGTAAGAGGGCGCATAACAGGAGCACATGCAGGAGCAGAGGCCGGAGGAGCATGACACAAGAGGATAGGAAACAAGGAACGAGTCAAAGAAGAGAGAGAACGAGGCTGACAGATGCCTTCAGGTAGCCTATTTTTTCACCCTGCAGGAGAGAGGCAGCAATTAGGATTGTGCGTGTGTGTGTGTATGTGTGTGTGTGTGTGTGTGTGTGTATGTGTGTCTGTGTATGTGTGTGTATGTGTGTCTGTGTATGTGTGTGTGTGTGTGTGTTCCTGTCATGAAAACAGCAGGGTTTTTGAGTTTTTTGAAAGGCAGGGAGCAGCCCACTACAGCACCCTACCTGCGTTTCATCATCACTTAACACACTCCCACGCGCGCACACACACACACACACACACATACTTGTTAACCTACGTTGAGGGGCCCACACGTTTTTGGCCCCCTTGTGGGATCCACCC
>JAUYWH010000007.1:18538047-18576051 GCA_034779795.1 Ctenopoma multispine
GGGGCCCTACTTTTTGGGCCCCATATGGGTTTTGGGCCCCTCACCGTGGGTGGGCTCCCTTCCATGGAGCCCCACACCGTAGGATATGTAAGTGCACACACACACACACACACACACACACACACACACACACACACACACACGTACAGTTGGGTCTTGTTGCTCAGGCATGTAGTTGTTTGATTGTGTCTGGGATTTGACACTTAAGCCACTTTAAGTTGAACAACCTGCTGCTGTGGCATTTTCTGGAAAACAACACAATTCACACAGAGAGAGAGAGAGAGAGAGAGAGAGAGAGGACTCACTCTCACAGATAATAGTGCTTCCATTAGTTGGACAGTGTGTGTGTGAGTGTGAGCGTCTTGCTGGTTCCTTCCTGGATTTTGCAGCAGATGAAGCATGTGAAGGCTGGATTTTGCAGGGAGAGTTTGGATCTGCAGTAGAATTTGTGTCCTTTGGTCTTTTCAGTGGCTCTGCTATAAGTAAGCCTCGCTTTTTCAAAAGCGTGTCCAGTTCAGACGGACACACCGAATTACACACATTGCAGAAAACCCAGGTTGTGGGACTTGCACTCATACCCAGCGCCTGGCTGAAACGTGAGATGTGTCTGTTAAAATATCAGTTTCACATATTTCATATACACTTTGAATGATGTTAAATATAGGCTTCATTTTTAAGTACTGTGGTGTATTAGCAAGGCACGGTTTAATCACTGTGAGCACAACATGCTTTCTGTCTGAGCTCAGATCTGTAGACGTGCAGCTCTAATCCATGTTGTCATGGAGTATATCCATTAAAAATGAATCTGAGGCTGACTTTTAAGTTTTGGCCTTTAAAAATGTCATAAGCATCGCTCATAGGCTCTCATCCGAACAGACATTTAAAGTTGAAATATGTAACTTTTGGCATTAAAATCATGAATAATAGCATTATCCTCTATGCTCTGTTTATGTGTAGTCTTGCTTTAATCCTCCTGTTTGACTAGAGCTGGCTTTTCTGATGCTTGAGACATTTGGATGCATTTAATATTTTATAAGGGCATGACCAGTAGTGAATTAGATTTAGACAATTAAACTGAAAAAGTTAGAGCAACAGAAGGAAACTGTAGAGCACAGCTTATCACTCGCTACAGTATAAACTTTCAGTAAAATATTCATTTAGCGTTGTTTCTTATAAGACAGATCACTCGCTGTAGGCCTGGTGCCTTCATTAAACTGAATGACAAGTGTTGGGGCAGGAACTTGACCAGCTCCGGGGGTGAACAGTGAGATTTACAATGTGCTCTCTCCCCTGAAGGAAGGAGGCTTGTAGCTGGACATGTGTTGATGTCTGTGGTTTTATCTCGCCTCTACAGATGTGAGGTCGTAGCTTTTCCTTCTCGTTCTCTGTCAGTGATCTATTTATACTGCAGTCGGACACCATGTGTTACCTTAACCTTAACCAACATTCACCTTAAAATCCGTGGAGTTTGTAGATCCTCACTACATTTTTCCACGTTCGGATGTTGAGAATTCACTGTCAGTTGTTGTTATTGTGCTGCCAAACACTTCCTTTCTCAGAGAGAGGACCCCTTCTGGTATGAGCCTTTCAGGACGTGTGTGTAGCACTTGTAGCCTATGTTTAAAGCCCATAATGCAACAGTTGTGTTTCAGTTCGGATTCCTCGTCTTCCCCTGTCCTGCTTTTACCACACGCACACACACTCTTACTCACTCTTCCTCTCAGCTGGACTCCCTCACTAATTAGGTCAATGCTTTACACACCTGCACCTCACCAGGCTCATTTTCCCTCCACTATTTAAGCCGCTCTTACCAGTTGTTTCTTGCTGGGTTGTTTTCATGTTCATCCTTTTGTTTCAGTACCTGTTGGCGACTCCTGGGCTCTGTCTGAAATGACTCTCTACTCACACTGTTCCCTGTATTACGTACACTAAGTAGAGCAGCAGCCAATAGAGAAATCGATAATCAGCGTCATATTGCATCACCACAGATGTTTGTGCAGCGCGACAGTAATTTTCTTATTTTTAGAACAGCGAGCAGTGCCTCGTGGGATTGATAGTAGAACGAGGTGTACATGCCATATACACTACTTTTACTGTTTCACCCTTTAGCTTCACGCCTTGTCTCAAAGCTTCCATGTGGCACCTACCCGTTTGTGCTCTGGATGGAAAGACTATTTACTTCCATTCTCTTGGAGAAGAAAGTGGGAAAACCTCACCTGCCTAGATAGAGCAGCAGAAACACAAAGCAGACATGTGGCTTTTCGTTTTCCACAAGTCAAGCTGAAACAGATGACACTTGGCTGACTTTGTCATGATTATGGTGAACAGCATATTGTATGACGCTGTACTCCTAACAATGCCTGTGAAGGGCTTGGCGCACCTCATGATCACCCTGCTCTGAAATGGCATCTATAAACCATGAAACCGCACTTCTCTTTTATAATAATGCTCATAATTCAAAACTCACCACAAAAGTTGCATCTGCGCTGTCATTGTTTCCACCAGTGGGGGGGGGGGCAAAGATTTTTCATCTGGAAAAGCTGCCGTATAAGGGCTGAAATCGTCGAGCTAAACTCCATATGCGACAGTGACCCCGTGTGGATGCAGTCTCCACCACATTATCCAATTTAACACTGTATAATTCAGTTTAACTCAGAATAATATAGGCACTGATGTAACCGGTGGTCACTTTCCACAGGCTCACACTTAGCATTCAGCAGCTGCTCCTCAGCTCAGCTCTGACCACATACCCACTGCTCATATGCAATACCTTATCTGATCCAACGCCGGAATAGAATCCCGCTCACCAAAGAGGGCGTATTTTAATTTACAAGCGAGTTTGCACAAAGGGGGTCACATTTATTTAGTGCCAACCACAGACGAACAATGGCTTCTCAGAGCAGGATCACACGACAGATGAGCAGATAGGAGGCTACACCAGGACACTTCCATATCTTCTGCTAACACTTATCTTATATAACTACATGTATGATGCATGCATGACCTCTGCGTCAGATGTTTCCCCCCAAAGGATGTGTGACATAACTCAGAGGAGGATGCAGCGCCTTTCTGTCAGAGAAATTCTTCCGGTGTTTCTCTCTTTCCTTCTACAATAGCAGAATTATAGTAGTAATTTTACTTTAACATATTTAGTTGTCAAAACAATCTTAAAATCTATTTGAGCTTCCTGAGCAGGAATGGAACTTAGCGTGGATGATGAATTCTTAAAGCGAGTCAGAGTCATGGAAAAACAAAAGCCAAGTAGAAAAGAATGGAAATAAAAATGATGGAAAGTATGTGAACCATCAGCTGCAGAAAATGACAAACGATCTGTGATATCTGTGATAGATCATACATCCTTACAGCTGATCTTTACTGATCTACTCAGGATCGACAGCAAACTTGAAATGCTTTGCTGGTCTTTCTGTATTTTTGGTGCCTAATTGTCCAAAGTGTTGTCATCCTACTGACTAGCTGCATAAGAAAGATATAAAAATAGTTGTGTAGCGTGGCATGTTCCTGTCATGCCTCTCTGCTCCATTCTCACAAAACATTATTACACGGCGAAGCTCTGTTCATTTGTTGTCATTGTTATGGCGCTTCACCGTGACTGGCTCAGCTTTTTCAGGGCTGTGAGATCAGTAATGAATGACTCGGAGTGCATCTGACCCTCCGCTATACAATCCACTTCACCTAGACAATATGGAGGTAACATACTACACCCAAATGAACCAAACCAGAACAGATAATATTATGTTGCACCAGCATTTTTGATCTAGTTGTCTACTGCCTGTGTATCTTTTTGTGCCAAAAGTAAACTGGAGCTCAAACAATAAATCTTCCAGTGCTGCTACTACGCGTTATGCCTGTACTCATAGAGCTGGGGTTACAATATGTAACCAACATGTGTCTTTTCTCCCCTCACATCACCTGGTTTTCTTTCTGTGTGTGTGTTTTAGGATAATGAATAATGCAGAAAGATAAGGAGGCAACAGGAGGTTGCTTAGGAGCTTAAGGAGGTGATGTCACTACATTCGCTCTGTACCCTCACAACCAAGTAGCTGACACAGAGGTGGGGGGGGGGAGAGAACTGGATAAAGATAAATGTGAGAGGATGAAGAGAGAATATAAAGGGAGCTAGAACAAGATAAGGACAGAGAGGTTGTGTTGGAGTGTTGGACATAAGGCGATAAAGAGAAAACGGAAATGAGAGAGAAGGTAGATAAGCTGTTATTAGTCCAGTTGGATGTTTTTCTTTCTACATATTATCCCACATTTATTATTTAGACTTTACATACACACAGTAGGTCGGCTCCTCAGAGGAGCAATACGTACGTATGTGTGTGTATTCACAAACACTTTTACATGTTACTGATATAGGATGATATATTTATTATACTTTACTGTATGTGTGACATACGTCCCCATGTATTCACACGTTTTGGCTTCAGTCGATCCGTGCGGACCCTTACAGAAATGGACAGATGATGAAATTTATGACATCATTGCAGCGATGTGGAGATAAAAGCTATAAACTGAGCAGGGAATGCATTATCCTGACGTCCATGAGGACAGAGAACCGTTCCAATGTGACTGTAACGTCTTTTTTGAAAACAAAGAGTAAAATTAGACAAAGCAGGATTTTCAGCTGACATCGATGAGATTACTGAGTACACTGAGGGTGGCTGTGGATCGGGAGATAAAACGGATCACCCACTAATCACAGGATTAGTGGTTCAATCCCCAACTTCTTCTGTTCATATTAGAGTACCCCTGGGTAAGACACAGAACCTTAAAGTGCCCCCGTTCCTGCACGGTAGCTACACCGTGATCGGCGTGATCCCGAACTCCTGCACATGAATCAGTAAAGTAGTTTTAATTTATTCGAGTAGACAGTGCAAGTTTGTCCTTTTACAACAAATGACACAAGTTCTGATCTCCAAAAGATCTGTATGAGAGGAATGAGATCTTGATATTTCACTTGGATTTAGCCCAAAATTCATTTTTAAACTATAATCTCCAAAACTGCTGATCTCTACAAGGCACACTGACCGGAAGTAATGGAGGCAAAGAGCTGGACTGCAAATAAGAAGAGCAGCTTATGCTTCAAATAAACTGGAAGAGCGTTTTGCTGTTGCTGTACTGTGTGTGTTCAGACTTCATATCACTTGTCAACATATTTATGCACCAAACTCTTCAGGAAATAAATCTCATTTTGGATAAAGAAAAAAAGGATGTCGTCATTCAATTAAAATCAGTAAACAGAAAAGAGAAAAGCAGGAAGACGGAGGGAGTGGTGAAGTCAAGGAGGGTTGGTGGCTTTTCAACATGCATTTGAGCTCTACTGTTCCTTAGAAGCACTTCCTTATGTTAACCAGTCACAAATGAAGGCAGTAATGTGCAAACATGGCCGCTTTGTGTCGTTTCTCCTCACCTGACATTTTGTGTTATTCTCTCTTTTGCTGTGCAGAAAATTGAGTCTGAACAAGCTCCAAATCATGTTCAAGTACAGACGGAGACACTTTCTCTCTTCCACTCTGTCATTCTGCTTGGTAAACTATCATCATCAACACACACACACACACACACACATGCATGCAGACAGCTCTGTCTGGAAGTCTATCAGGCGCCTTTGGCACCTGCACTGCTGCACTGTCATTATCGTGCAATGAATAATCTCTCAGTCATTTCCTTCTACAGAACAGAACCAATAAGCTTGGAAGAGGCAGTCAGGGCGACACAGAGACTGACAAATATCATCATGTAATGTCAGACTTCAGGGCCAAAGAGCTTCTTAAAGAGTGTCTGAGAGCCTGGGAATCCACTGGTGCCAACTTCAGCTGGGTACTGTGAGATACGCTGGACATGATCAGACAGAAATGAGCAGGAAGAGAACATGTACAGACACAAGACCATTTTCTGAAAGTCAAAATGCACCTCGAGACATTCACTACGCTATTAAAGCCCTGCACATATGTGTATACATTACTAAACACTGAATATCAATTTGAGGCGCCAGAGGCCTGAAGACAAAGAAAGGTTGCTGGTTTTCACCGTGGTCCAGCAGCGTCACATTTATCACCACACCACCAGACGGCTTGTTAATCAGAAATGTGTAGAAGAAAACACAATCAGCTGAAGGTGACCAAGAAGAGTCGGTGCAGATTCCAAGCACCTGCCTCCAAATATTATGTTTCTACACAATTAAATCAATTTTGTATCATATGAGAAACTGTAGGTCAAAGCCTCCATAGCTTGGTTTGTATGTTCTGGGCTATTGTAGGAACATGGTGAAACAGCATGGCAGCCTCTGTGAAAGGACATCATCGAGGTATAAAGGGAGCTGAGTAGGACACCCTCAGTCATTCATCCCTTCAGCCAATTCTTCCTAGTGGCCACTGAATGACTGTGAATTGTGAATCACAAGAGCAGATCAGCATCAGAAGGATGAAGCCAATTCAACACTGGTTAAGTGACTGTTCTCCATACGTTGCTACTAGCTGTTGCTCGTGGTCCAGATGTCTAAGCACACTCTGATTACTCTGCCACTTCTTGTTGCCGAGATGAAATTAGCCCCAATTTACCAGGAGTGAGACACTAACAACAGACGGCTGCTTCCTACTGTAGGTGTCTCTCGCTGTCTTGGTGACGGAGCCCAGAGGACGACTTCAGCACGTCTTCATTGTTAACTACAAGATGTGGATGTCTGGAAACATTTTCAAGCGTTGCTCATTTGGTTTCTAGCACTAATACAAAATAGCCCTTTAGAAATGTGAAATGTTTGACCACTTCCAAATGTCTTACAGAGCCTGCTGCTCTGTGTCGAGTAAAATGCCTTTATTGTCATTGTGTGGCTGTGACGGGACAAATTGTTTGCAACTTCGTAACAACTACAGCTGATTATTTTCAACACAGATCGAGCTCTGAATCCTCATTACATCTCTTCACACTTTGTGTCTGCATGGGTCACTCTGCGCTCTCTGTTGGCAAGAAGCGAATCCATCTGCTGTCTGGCTGACTGGCTTCAAGACGGCAAAGGCCAGTTGTAGTCATCTGTCATGTGGGATGTCGAGAGCAACTTAAGAACGATGGAGGGGTTATTGTAATGATTGAGAAACTAATCATGAAATCGTACATTTTAAATCAATGTGTCCTTGATGAGGAGAAAGTGACGGGTCGACTGTGTGTCTTATTCTGTGTGCCAGCAGCATCCTCGGCATCATTAGCTCAACATGCAGCCGTTGTGAGATGAGTGAATGGCTGGCTGTCATCACAGAGCCTCTGGTGTGTCAGGTTGAATATTTCATGTTCCTTTTTTTTTTTGTTTGGCCAGATAATTCGATGCAGTCTAACACACGTCAGCTCCAATTAAGTATTGGAGTAAGCACAACAGAGCTAACAAACAGTTGTGTGCAGAACAATGCAACATAAAATTATTGTTTTTTTCTGTGCACACATGTACACCCACAGTGTTGAAATCCATAATTGCAGCACATATTAAGAATTATTTTTGAAGGCACGTTTAATTGGGCTTTAATCAGTTGTGAAATTGATTCAAAATAATGAAATGAATAAATGCTAATTTATGCCCATGTTCATATTGCCAGCATTTTCATATCAGTGGTGCCAGAAAGACAAATTTCCAATGAGAATTATTTCCATAAAAGTCAAATATTTACTTCCTGCACTTCAGGCTGTGAATATTTCAGGCATATTTGTCATTTTAAGCATTAATAAATCTCAGAGTTTTGTTAAAAATGTGGTTATTTTTCAGGGATTTCATTATTTCCATAATGTTGGGATTATTTTTCTTTGAGTGCAGACAGACCAAAGTAGAGACGCACGTTGACATAGGAAGTTAAAATAAGGCCGGAGTGTCGAATTCAGAGAGACATCCCGCTGGCTGCTTCATAAAACAGTTATCAAACCACAGATGGAGAAATCCAGACAGAGAGACAATAGTGAGATGGAGACAGCCACCGTCGGCTATATCATTAAGACCAGAGTTATAAAAAGTTGATAATTAAAGACAGATCTCAGGGGACAGAAGGAGATAATTGGCTTTCTCAGCCACGACACTTTGACCCACTTAATACCAATAACATAATAAGGCTCCGAGTCAGATGGAGAAATCACACAATAACATCTTTCTTGTGACTTCGAAAAGATTTCATTAATAGGTGTGTGTGTGTGTGTGTGTGTGTGTGTGTGTGTGTACTTGCTCCACACCATGGTCCAGGTTGTGTTTTAGCTCCAGAGACCAGTGGCTCTCTTTCATTTTACATAAAAAGCTCCACAGCTATACGTAACATGCTGTTAAATAATAATGCAACATTTCACATATCTTTTATTTAGAAGTTATTTTCCTCTCTCTTATTTAGAAACGCTTGAATAGATATTCCAGAGCTGAAGTGAAGCTAATAAATGTGGCTTTAATGCAAGGAGAACTGTCAAAGTATTAGCTCAGTCACTTACAGTAAAACACATTAACAAACTAACAAGAGAAATATATTTCAAATGTGCAAATGTTGAACTGCAACAAGAACATTTTCAGATTATCTATGCGTCTAAATCACCTTATGAAAAAGATAAAGAAGATAAAACCTTTTAAAAGGCGGCTTTAGTCCAGACTGAGTGGTGCAGAAATGCAGAAAAAAACACAGAGAAAAGGAAAAAGTGACAGAGGAAGAGCAAAGAGCCGCGCAGGAAATGAAATCTGACGTGGACTCTTGTTATTAACAGTCAGAGTTCACTGGACCTTTCTACAGGTCAGCGGGTAACCTATGCTCCCTGTTCGTGTGTGTGTGTGTGTGCACGCATGCATACATCTTTATTTTCCGGGGCTCCGATGACAAACTGATGTTGATGACACTCACACATGATTCCCTGTAGCTTTCCAGATAAACAGACTTTTAGCTGTTGGCTCATTTCTGCAACACTAAGACTCATTTTTCTGCACAGCTACAGTAACAAATATTGAACTCTAGCATTTAGTTGATTTCAGTGTTCTTCAGGTTTTATGTGATTAAATATCGGTGTTTGACACAAACCTACACACTGAAAGTTACAACAGCTCACTTCTCCTTGATTGTTTTATTATTCAAGTTGAGTTCTCGTAATTAACTTTTTGTCTCCCCTGAACTTTCTTTTCGTGTCATGTTCGGCTCAATGTGGTGTCAAAGAAGACTAAATTTAACTTTTCACACATTGTTGCATCTCAGTTTTTTAAGATTCATCTGTTCTTTCTGCCTTTCCTTCTTTTCGCTTTTTAACCAGACAGGAACTCAAGACTTCCGCTGATTATTTTCTTTGTGTCACTGTAAGCTGTGACAATTAAGCTTGTCAGTGCTGTTTCTATTGTCAGGCTATTCGTGTATCTGTCAAACCCTTAAAAACAAGAGTAGAACTTTTAATTATTAGTGACCAAGTGTTTGAACCAGTTCAACAAACCACCCATGTGGAGAAAAACCTGGGACACAAAGGCTGTGTTCAGGATTACATGACATGTGTGAACATCTAGCACCTGCATGCTGAGTTTTATCAAAACTTTCATAAACTGCAGATGTTCCCTGTACAGTGTTAAATATGTACATAATTAAATGACAACACGCACAATACCATGGACTGTAAGTCAAATGTTAATTAGTGTAATAGTTTAGCTTTAAATCCTGAAGATCCAACTCACAAACACACTTAAAAGTGAAAAGTGAAGGGTTCAAAACATTTTAACGTTCAATTTATGAGGCGTGAAACGGCTCAAAGGAGTTTTCTATGTATTTCGTGTGTGTGTGTGTGTGTGTGTTTGTGTGTAGGTCAGTGCTACAATGTATTTTGCCAGCGGGCAACCATCAATAACCCAGACGTTTTAAGTCAGTCTTCTCACATCTATCAGGCTTGTGTGCAGCCCAGAGCTCGAACCCTCGACCCCTTCATTTGTCTTGCCACGTTCTCCTGCGCAGACAGCCTGCCAACCTCCACTTAAGCACACGCACAATTTGTCCCTTCACTGCCGTTTAAACCCGCTGTGAAACTAAGGTTAGGACTAAGGCTCACTGATATCTACTGAGCGCTGGGTAGCATGAATGCGCAGTTTACTTTTAAGGCATTTGTAGTGAGAAAATATCATAACTCTTTCTGTGAAACTACAGGAGAAGGTGTTATATGCAACATTTCACCTCGTCACCTGAAAAAAAAAATAGCTGACCAGCTAAAAAGGTACAAAACAATTTGCCTCTGAGCTTAATAAAGTCTTTTTGAATCTGAAACACTATAAGCGACCTCATAGTGTGTATGGTATCTCTTCTTTGCAAAGTACAAAACATTTATCATATTGCAAACAACTCTCTGTCAGTTTTATTAGTGTATCAGTTTTTATCCCCCCCCTGTCTGAGTTATCAGACAGGGGGGGATCAGTGTGTGCACTGAGCAAAACAATTTATGTCTTTAAATGCTGCAGCCTGATGTGACGTTAAACATCATTAGACTTTGCAGCTTATCAGCCCTGCACGGTATATGTCCGTCATCCATGTAGCGCTTCATTTGTTCAAAAAGCATCATTACGTTTGCTACTGAAACGGAATCACGCTTTGCAGTGTAGTTGCAAAAAAAAACGTCATTTTTAGGAGACAGGGTTGGATTATAACCTGCTGACACAAGTTTCATCTGAAGAGTGGTCAAGTGCAGCCTTAGGGCACAAAATGTGGACATCTAGAATGAGCTCATGTGGACCTGCTGCTCCTTTGCATCAAAAGGAGCCAGATTAGGTGTTTTATCTCATCAGGATGCCTCCCAGCTAACTTCCATCATAGGTTTTCCAGGCACGTACGAGCAAAAGACTCTGGGATAGACCCAGAATGCACTGAAGAAATATGTATTTCACCTGGCCTGGAAACACATTGGGATGCCCCAGGAGGAGAGAACATTGCTGCAGAGAGGGACGTCTGAACCGTAGTTTGACCTGCTGCCACCACAGTCCAACTCCAAATATGTTTTGAAAATGAAGGGGATGTTACAAAGATTTTCAGACAATATATCACTAATATATTATAACTATACCATAACTAATGTTCCATTACTTTTGATTCATATTTAGTATGCAAACGTGTCAAGAAAAAGCTGCTGTGAAACTGTTAAGCTGCCGCAAACCGTAAAAAACAAAGAGTGAAAACAAAAAACGGTTTAAAAAGTAATCCACAGACTATTTCAATGTCCCTCTTTCCTCCAGGCCTTTTATTTCTTCCTCCTACTTTCCGGTTCTGCTTTTACTGACATATAAACGGGAAATCGGAAAGCAGGGTTGCATATCCCTCAGGACATTACACCGAACAGACACACTCACCCACTGAGAGACATATACATCCACATCTGCACACACACGTCTTGAGAGACACACACACTACGAACAGAGCAGGCAATAGCAGAGTTGGACGGTGAACATCAAATCTGAGACCTGTGGGAAATGTGGTGAAGTTCAGAAGGACAAATGTCAAGGAAACTCTCACGTTTATTAAGAAATGGCAGCTGAACTCATTTCTACGCTCACACTTTCACTCCTCTCAACAAGAAGTGGAACAGGTAAATAAGCAGTGAATATAAGACGTTGTATTTCAAAGTGCGGAGCTTGCAAAGACACATACGTGTGTATGTTTGACATTTGAGAATTACCAGCTGTTAGACAGGGACATATGAGCTTAAATAACCTTTATGAAGTGTGTTTGCCTGATTGTGTCCTTTGGCTCATGCATTCTGAGCTATGAAATGAAATAGTTTTAACTTTCTCCCTGTTTTTGCTGTTGTTGAGAATCGGCATCGTTATGTAAATTGAGCTTCTCTTCGGCACATGATGTATAATAACCTGTCCAACCTGCCCAACGTTTGGCAGCTGCCCCCTTTTTTTCCCTCCATGGCTTAATCGCTTTTGAATAGCTAAACCAACATCTGAATAGCTGTGTTCCATCACAGAAGCGTAGAGGGAGAGACTTCAGGAGATTATGTCCAGTACATATTTTCCCTGTAGGTTGCCACTGGGCACGTGTGCCAAACATACACAACTACATGTTTGTGAGAGGATGCTGAGGACCTACTCTCCATGAATACTAAATGCTCGAACTAAAGATGCAGGACAAAAATATTAACAAAATAATTAATAAACTAATAAACGATTTCAGATTCTACTGGACATAAACATTTCTAATATTGTATTTAACTGATTCCAGAAGTAAAGTTTTTCTTTCCTCCTGCCTTTCGTACAGGGCCACCTGGACACCAACTGTAACTAGACCACAAAAGTAGAACTGGAACTTGCAAATTCTGGTATTAAACAAGTAGCTCAGTGGGTAGAGCAGTCGTGTACTAACCGAAGGTTGAATGGTTCAGTTCTTAGTTCCAGGCTACATGTGGTCCTTGGGTAAGACACTGAAACCTTATCTGCATCTGCCCTAATAACAATTTCCCCAAGAGGATCAATAAAGTATGTCATCAAACCTCATGAGAGTTTAATTACGTTCTCTTCAAAAACATCTTTCTGATTGCAGTTTGTTTGTACATAAATGTCATTTTCAGGAGACAGATGAAACAAAGACAACCTGTAAACAAAGAAAGGTGCTGTCGCCTGACTTAATGTGTTGGTACATGGATTAAATCGGTTCTCTGAATGTAGGTGCATATTAAATTGTGACTGCGACATAACCTGCAGCCTCTGAGCCTTTATTACTTTCACGCTGCACACACACATAGACACACATTAATACCTGCATGAATATAATCCCACAAAAAAAAAACATTCAGATAGTTACAACAAAAGTCTCAGCTTGTTTATATGCAAATACAGCTGTGCACACATCTTTAGAAAACACGTGCACACACAGAAAGGCTTTCACTAATGCCAATTCTACAGTTGTTAATCTATCACTGCTGTACACCAGAGTGTGTGTGCGTGCGTCCGTCCGTGTGGTTGCTCTGAATAAATAAATGGAGATCAATGGATCGGCTCAGTGCTGGAGGAGGGGAGGAGAGGAGACCTGTCCTAGTGATGATGAGCAAGCATCGTCACCAGAGGTTAAAGGGGATTTAACACTCCGCTGAGTATAAGACAGAACTCCAAAAGCCCTTTTCATACACGTCAGGATCTTCAGAAAACGTGTTTACTAAACTAACTCCGAGATGATTTGGCCAGATTGACTCATTCCTTTCATTTTCTGCTGCAGTGTGTTTTTTAGTGCGCAGAAAGTGACAGTGAAAGCGAATTGCACATCCTCCTGAAGAAAACTCAGTGGTGTAGCAGCTACCTGCTACCATTTAAATGATGTTTTAAGCAAATATAAAACATGTGATCTGTGAGACAGTTTTCGCTTTTTTAACTGAACCATTTTAACTGGGAAATTATTTGAGCTCTCGCAGTGGCAAGACAAACACATAAATCTTCCCATGTTTACACTCAGTTACACCACAAATACAAAATGTTATTCATTCATATTTCGCAACAGCAACGTTGTGCTGTAAGCTTGTGCTTCAATAGGGGGAGCTAACCTAGAACAGTGAATGACGGTGTTAAATATAACTCATATGTTCAGTATTCAGTACTCTCTTCCTCCCAATTTGTGTAGATGTATATTTTAATCAAACTCTATTCAAACAAACAAGATATTTTTCTTTTTCGAGGTGTTTGTTGCTGCTATTAAACCATGGTCTATAGAACTGTTTGTTGTGTCAGTGTGGTCTCCTGGATGATGCTGTAACAGAAGTACCGTATGGTTCAGTTTAAATGTGCAACAACCACTGAAAAGCTGTAAAACACAGAGATAGAGGAGTGCAGTACTGACAGAGGTTGAAGTTTGTCCATTTAAACCTGTGGATGCCTTGAAAAGAATTCTGTGCTAGAGAGGTAAACACCCCTGAGCAGGGCATTTATCTACAGTAAACGGCCAAAAGAGAGTGCAGCACATAAACTAAATCCCAGAAAGATAGCACTATTATTATGTGGTGTGTGTGTGTGTGTGTGTGTGTGTGTGTGTGTGTGTGTGTGTGTGTTGGCCCACACACACACACACAACACAACACAAGCTGTTCAGTATCGAGGCCATACATATCCCACAAATCTCTCCGAGTACAGTAAAGCATGACCAGTCTGCTCTGGAATTAAACGCTGGCAATTCATCAAAATAATTTTCGTCCCCCTCACTTTACCTCTCTCTGTCTTAGTGCTGCTGTAAAAACTGCAGAATAATTTGTAGAAACTGTTCTGTTTGCTCCGTCCTGCCTGCTCCTTTTCTGTTATCTTCCAGGCGACCTGTTTATTTCACTAGTCTGTATGCCTCTCCACCTTCTCCTCCTCTGAGGTTATCACAGGATTTGACCTTAAGAGAGGTCAGCCTGCAAAAAAAAAACTGAACAGTTCCTCCAAATTTGGCTGTGCAGCTTCCACACCTGTTCATTCTCAGCCACCTGCTGCTGTTTCTCTCTCTCTCTGTGTACTGCTCACTTTTTTTGAATAACAAGCTATTTTAATTAGCAGAGAAACATGATTTAGAAATAGCAAGAAGGTTAAATGTTTTTTTTAAATAACTTTTGATAAACATCCAAAGAAAAGAGGAATAAATGTTTTGAAGCTGCTTCATAAAAGCAGAAAAATTAAAAAGCAGTGATTAAAAACATGACCAGAACAAAACTTGCATTTCTCAAGGTGGAAGCCTTTGGCTGCTACTTGTGAAGAAACTGTGTCAGGACTAAATGAGTAAAACATTTAAAGCGTTTCTAAAGCAGTGAACAGTTTCTTGAACTCAGCTGCGTCACTTTGAGGAAGAAACGAGGCTGAGCTCAAAACGGTAACAATACAGGCGCAACGTTTAGAAAAAAACACGTTAAAAAAAGAGAAAACACGATAAACGGAATATACTGAAAAAATAAAAAAACCCAACGAAAATGTTTACAGGAGAAACATACTTAAAACTGCTTATGTGGTGATTAGTAAGAACAATTTTCTGGGTTTTCACATTTGTGTGACCCACTAAACATGTGCACAAGTTTTGCTAAGTGTCCACTTAGAACAATTTGCTAAAGGTCTGAGATGTGGCAGCATATCCAGATTTTTCCACCCACGCAGGTGTCTTCAGTGAAGTTGTCTAATTAGACTTTTTGCTTGGCACTGTGTGGGTGTGCACAGGTAGCTTGACTGACATCTCCCTTACTTCTCTTTTTTGTGGTTTCACCTAATTCTCAGGAAATCCATGCACTTTCAACCTGAGCAGCAGTGTAATCAGACGGAGTTACTGAAAATATGTGCGTGGGTGTGCAGAGCTGTGAATCCTACAGGCCTGTAGCATCGTACCAGTGGGTTCAGGTGCTGCTTTCCACTGGAATATACTGAGTCTTGACCTCCTAAAGGCGGACCATGAGATTGTACAGCACATTAAATATAAGTACATTACCACAACGTGTATGAGGTAACCACAGCAGAAATAACAAATAACCTGGAGACAAAAAGACAATTAACACAAACTAAAGCACTAAGAGTTGTGAAACTTAACCCACTGCAGTGGTGAGTCTCTCTAAAGTGACATTTAAACCTAACATTTACAGACTAACAGTCTGTTTTCTGACTGTGTTGCATAGAATCAGGCTGCAGTTAAGCATCTACAGCACAGTTAGTCTATACGAGAGCTGCTATCAGCTACAGGTTTGCACATTACATCTACGGTAAACCACGACTGTCACTCACCTCCCACACTGCACGGTACCTTCATCTCATGCGATTCATGTTAATTTACACAATCCATCCACCATCCTAACCAGCTGTCATCGAGTGAGAGGTGTGGTTCACCCTGGACAGGTCGCCAGTCTATTAAGTAATTAAAAAGGTTTTACACTGTCCTCTCTTGTTGCTCCTCTCGGATTACTGAGTGAATGGTTTTTCATTTCTTGGTTGGTGATCTAACTAGATGTTCTCTGTGCTCTGTGTTTTGGCAGTTTTGGAATAAATGTTTCTTTAAACTCAGTTTGCATTTATTATGTGTGTGACTCAAATAAAGCAGATAAACCCTCGACATTACTCACTGCAGCTTTTTTTTTTTTTTGCATTCTCGAAGCGTGACTTCACCGACATGTACGGTTCCGTACGTATTCTTACCAAGCAGTGAACAGTGAAGTTGGTATATTTTTGCTACTTTCAAAGTGAGGCGGTGTTAGCTGGTAAAGAGTGTGATTAGACATCTCGGGGGGTGAAAGAAGTCTTTCTTGCCACTTTTTGGCCTCGCTTGCATCATAAAGCAGGATTTCTGAGATGAATTAAGCCTCCTATACAGAGAACTAACAATGGCAATACAAATACACTGGGATAAAGTTGAAAAGTGTGTTTAAAGTGTTTCTAGCGTGCGGAGGATCAGCCTGCAGCAGGTTAGATACAGTCTCTCTGCTCTTTCTCCTGTGGCACAGATGAGCTTTTGTCAGATGAGCTGTTTCTGTGACAGGTGTTATGCTCTGATGCGTCATCCATCAGAATAATCCCGTGTGAGGCACGGGGGAAACGCAGAGTCGCCTGGGAGCTACACCAAACAGAAATCCTACTTAAAATACAGATTAAAACATAGAGGAAATGTAACGGCCCTGCCCTTATTTCCCCTCTGTCCCCTCTCCTCCCACCCCACCTGTTCTATTGTTCCACATCTTTCTGTAGTCTCTGACTTTTTTGTTTGTTCCTGTAATCCGCTGAGGATCACGACAATGTGGGTTCGAATGAATTAGGAAAATTGTCCATCTTTTATTATTCCTGCTGTCGCTCTCCTCCTCTCCTCTCATCACACAGGCGGGTAGTGGAAAACAAAAAAACTCCTCCTCTACTTTCTTACTCTTCTCTTGTATCAACTCTCCTTCTCGCTCCTGCTCCACCTCCTCGTCCTGCTGTTTCTTGCTGTTTTAAAGTAAAGAAGCTTCTCTAACAAGGTGAAAAATGATGATTTGACGGACTCTCCTTGTAACATATGGAAGGAGGTTTCCGGAGAGAAATGTCCGTCATTAAGACTTTAACCTGCTGCTGCCTCAGAGGCCCCTCGCTGCTGACCTAGCTCTCGGTGAGCAGCTGTGTGTGCGTGGGAGAGACCTAGTCGTCAGATGATGCCCTGCTGTACTCTGACATTCTCATATATCACTCAGTCTGATGCTCCTCTCACACACCAGCACGCTCTTTATTTCCAACCGTTTGTCACACACGTTCACACAGTAGCATTCTTCCTGTGTCTCAGATTAGCACACACACACACACATGCAGGTAGAGGCTAGGCAGAAAGTCAGGAATCATGCGGTTTAATTAATTACCATCTAAAAGTGACCAAGGTCGGAGCACTGCTCAGCTGGAGAACGTTCCAGAGGTTATGGTCTTTCCATCCCACTCTTCCGAAGCTGTCAGCTGTCTGGAAAGGTGACGTAAGAGCACCTTAAATCCTCGACTTGTAAGTGCTGTCGCTCTGTAACACCTTGTATTCTGCACAGTTCATGCTTGTCATGTCTTTTGTGTGTGTGTACCCTGATTCTTTCCCATTAAATGCTTAAAAATTTTTGGCCAGTCTGACCATCATGTGTCAGTCATTCGCTGCCTCTTAGAAACCAGTGTCAGGTTTAGTTTTCAAACTTTCCGTGGTTGCATGCAATCTATGAGACTGATCACAGATCAGTGCCCATGCTGACCCTTCAGAGCTCAGAGGTTTAAGTGACAGGAGGGGACCTACACAGTGTTAGACAGCTGGTTTAAAACTGTGGCTGATCAGTGGAGATTTTTAACATTACACATACTTTTTCCTCCTGTTGCTGCTCCACTCGAAGGATCAGTGCTTCGACTTGCACTCTGTTGGATTTAGTGTCATCAATCCAGCAAATCAAAGAGCCTTTTTTCTTTTCCTCCGTGACTAATGATTTTTTTAATGACAGTCAGAAAGATTGCAAGTCAAGTGTTTGAGACCCAGCAGAGAAAAGCCTCACTCTGTGGTTGAATAATGGCTTGAAAACAAGTGTCTTTTCAAGTGCAGTCAGACGGACAGGCAGGCAAACAGCCATATGGGCTTATGTGCTTTGATTAATTAATGTGTCACAAAGTGTTTAAGGTCAGGAAGTTCCTCAGCCAGACAGCCAAAGATGTTCAATATATAAATAGCACCTCTGATACGAGGTTCTGGGGTACATATATGAAAACAAGACAAGTAAGTTAATCAAAGAAAGAAACAGAGAAAAGATTAGTTTAAAACGATGGCAGGGAGATAATTAGAGGCAGGGAACAGAGAAGATGGTGTGCTGCAAAAATCATGCCAGATCACAGTTTTGTAAGGGCAGGGCTGGCACTGTACCCACGGAGCCAACTAGAATGTTTCTGATGTTTCTCAGTTGGAGGCTCCTCTAATGCCTTGGGAGTTTAAATAAAGCCGACCTCGGAGGATCCTGGGAGTCTGTCTTGAGGTTTTTACAGAAAGAGTGCCAGGCAGTAAAATCTAATTATTATCTTCGATTTAACAAGGTCACAGCACTATTCCTGGGTATGAAAGAGTTTGAAAAGTCAAACACTCTGTGACAGGGTGCACAATTTAATTCCGTTTTCCATTGTACTTTCCTGCCTTGTCAAGCTGCCGTGTTACAAATTTGCATCTCTAGATGAACTTTTGCTATTTTATTTTTGTTTATTTGACCTCGAGATCTGTTCTTCATGAGAGCATTGGAATAAATGGCAGTGTAACAGAAGCATGAAAGGGTTGTTAAAAAACGAAAACTGCAGAATAAAAGCACATTTAGTCCTTGAGATGTCCGAAAATTTGCATATGAGATTTATTCCAGGCAGATAGAGCTGCCCACATAAAAGCTTTGTACACCTGGTTCATGCAGGAGACATTAGAAGTAAAGGACTGCGTGTGGGTTTGTCCACAGACTGAGGATCTTAACGTACTTTCTCATGTCAAACGCATTTAATTATTAACAGCATTGATGGCATCATGCTGAACAGAATCCATGAGATTAAATTAAATGGCTGAGACACGCCTGTACACATATGTACGTAATCTTAGAAAGCAGCAATGTTTCTTCATGCAGTTATCACAGTCTTACATCATTCAGACCACTGTGCAACCCTGTTTTGTCATGTTTGTACTAGTGAGAAGATTAACTGCATCAAACTAGGTGCTAACTTTTTGACTGGATTACAGGAGTCAGAGCGTGACACCTCTCCTGACACGTCTGTGACGTAATGAAGCTTCATTTGGGATGGTCATGTGTGGTTTTTTTGTCTGCTTCGAGCATTACATCATTAGTAAATGGTAGTAGGGTTAATTCCTCTTCTGGTGGAATGACTATGGATCTGTGTCCCAGCCCTGAGAAGACTGCACGATCAAACAAATCAGAAGGATCAACAAAGTGACTGCACTTCATCCTGAATGGCACATTAATGTTAAAGAAAAACCCGTGATAGCCTCCAGATATCTCAGTCACAACGACAAACCTGTCAACCTGATGATAGTCCCACTCTGTAAAAACAACAAAACCACGTACTGGCAAAATGTCATTTAAAACATGCATCACTTTGCTTTTTCCTCTTGTTCACTGTGACCATAATGAGGACGGCTGGATTCTGCTGGAAGGAGGATTATGTAAGAATTCACCTGTGAGGAAGTTGAAAGGCATAGCCCCAGGTTAGTCGAGTTAGTCGTAAGGTTTCATACAGGTTGCCTCATTATTAGGCTCGTTGTTAACCAGCAGCACATTAACTTGGAGCTGAATGTTGTGAAGAGACCGAACGCTACACATCTGTGCTCCAGTTACTGAGAGATGTCAAAGGGTAGATATGAGATACACCAACTGGGAAGTGACATTTTGTGGTGCTGCGTGGCCAGGTGCTGTACCTCTGCAGAACCCCAGACAGGAGATTACTTTTTGGATTATCTTTTCTAGACCTCTGGGACTCTTTTCTTATTTAAAGTAATAGATGTGGTTCTACATCAACTGATAACTGATGTCTTGTATCAGGAAAAGCTCGGGACCAGGAAGACTATCGTGCTATTACATGTCGAAATGTCTGCAGAAGGCACATTGTTCCTCTGCTCAGATTTGTCTAATTATGACATCATTACATTATTTTTCTAAGCAGCACTGTTCTACCACTGACCTCTAATAACTGCTTTGAGCAAAATATTAAAATCCACTCCACTTCCTGATGAACCACACCTCAGTTCTTCACTCCCTTTGGCTCCCGTTCACTTGAAAGTTCAGCAGTGCGAAAGATAAACAGGAGCACTCTGTGCACCTATGGGAGAGAGGATCGGGTCACTGTGGTAAAGTGTGTGTTAGTGTGTGGTGGAGGATGTACAGTGCACGTGAAAGTGTGTGATTGTGTGCCGCTGTGCACGTGTGTACTCATGTGGTGTGTAGGCATGTGTGCGTCACTGTGTGTGAGTCTCAGACATATGTGTCTGTGTGTGTTTGTATGTGAGTAGGAGAGGTCAGTGTAAAGCTGACACGTTGCACTGCACCAAGGACACGATGGGGAAAACAGCTGGGAAAAGATGGATGGATGATTGAAGTGAGAAAGAAGCTCAGGAAGCAGTTGAAGGGAAAGTGTGCGCATGACCTGGCCTATGGAGAGGAAGACTTCGAAAGACGTGTGGTCACAGCAGGAGAGGAGAGATACCGTGTTGTTTTACATCAGCTAAACCACAGGCATGTAAACAACATTCTCCATTGTTTTTCTGAATCTTTTTCTCAACCGTTTTGTGTTAGACGACCAAATTTACTCGTTCTAAAAACCAACCAACCGCTATTACCAAGCTTCATCAATAGACCAACATTACTTTAACACAGATTTATCAATGAAACCAAACTGGAAGAACTTTCTGTACTTTTAGCACAAATAATCCGTTGGATTAACTAGTAGCTAGAAGCTAATATCAGTGGTGTGAAGTGAATCACCTGTGGCAGAAAGGTGAAAAATATGTGACCATTAAGCTGTTTGTGAAGAGTTTTCTTCTACTTTTCTTTCTTTTTCTTGTGTGTTCATTAATTTTACTTGTTTGGGAGGCAACAAATAGCCAACCTTGTTTGTTGTGATGAAAAAAACAATAATGCAAGGTCAATATAATGAGACACAAAATCTAAATTATTAGGTAAAAAGTCAACATTTTGCTTTGGGACTTTACCCTGCACCACTTATTCAGAATTCTTTCTGGGACTAGTGCTTCTACACACTAGAACCGTTTCTGTGGTGAACCTTCCTACTCTAAGAGTTAGGAGTGGTGTCATCCTCAGACCTTGGCTGCCTTTGAGTTGGCGACACAGAGATGACTTAGCAGGAAGTGAAAGATGGAGAGAGGACAGACAAGCCGAGGGGAAGAGAAGGGAACATATTGGCTCTGTCCTTCAGTGCACTTCATCATATAACATGGAGGGAGAGAGACAAGTAACATGGGACGGGGAAGCGTTGGGCCTGAGGAGTGTGTTTGTGTCTGTGTGTGTGTAAACCCCTCCCTCAGGTTATATCCATCACCTGTACAAAGACGCAGCATCGTGAACATGATTTATTTTCACTCACAGGAATAACAGGTGACAGTGTATTGTAATAGAGTACGTAAAACTACTGTGACATTACTCATTATATGTTGATACTGTTTGTGTTTCAGTGACTTACACAGCGTGCCCCCAGTGTATGAGAGTCTCACCTCCATCAACAAACCTTGATAGAGTAAATATTTGCTTGTACTGCTCATATTGTGACAGGTAATTTTAATTTACATAATTCAATACTGCACAAATTTGGCTGATGTTGCACTTTGCAGCAGTTCTTGCCCTTTTAATCAGACGCAGGATATGTGACTGTTAATGCACACAAGCCGGTGACCTTTTGTTTACAGAGCAGTCGCTCTGACCGCTCAGCTGTCCTGCCTGCTGCAAACATGAGCTAACTGCCGACGTGAATGGGTTTTCCATTGACTTATCTGCAGTCGATGCACTACACAGAATGTGGGGTTATTTGCTACGTTATAGTAGTGAGAATGAAAATGAAGAATATGTGTAGATGTGTTCCAGACACAGTTTGAGGCTATATTCAAACAGATGAATTTTGAGTTACTGTGCTGATTGAAAATAATCTTTCAAAACAAACTACAAGAAAACCATCGAGCATAAAAAATTAAAGCACAGGTCATGTCGAGAGCCACACCACTTTCATCCATTTATTATTAATCCTAAATTATGTCTGGTAAGAAACTGTAAATGGAACTGGAGTTCAATTCTCTTCTCATGCGGTGATTTACTAAGCTAAACAGCCAATCAGAGCGATCCCCCCGCCGAGAAGCTGCCCACAGGAGTCCGACTGGTGCCAACGGACAGCTTGCTGTGTCATGGACCTGAAGTGAAAACAAACAAGCCCACAGTGTAAATTATCCAATCGTATCTGTTATAGAGGGCTCTTATATACTGCTAATTGGCAAAATAATCTAAGTGACCAAATGGTGTTGCTGCACATAGTCACAGTATTGTTGAAGCTTCCTCTGTCGTCAGTTTGTGATTGCAAAACAATGTGAAAAATCTATTAGCACCATATTTGCAAACTGTTAAAATAGTCCATTTTCAGCTGTGAGTATTTTTAACATGCAGGCTTTAAAATCTCTGAGTCCACAGAGGTTCTGCTTCCAACGTCCAACTAAAACACAATTTTGTGAGCCGACCGACTGAATTTGTGAGTCACGGAGACGCACCGTGTCACAGCAGGCACAAAGCTTATGTAAAACTCAACTAAGTTTGTCCTCAACGTTCTGCAAAAACAGTTGATAATATATAACTGTATACAGGAAACCTAAACTCCAGGATATTGTTTATCTGAAGAAATATGCCTTCAGGTAATCACAAAGGCAGCACTCTGAATGTTTGCCTGCATATTCAGAATTCACAGAGTTGAGTTGAAGATGACTGAAATGTACAGAGAGGAAAAATGCATGTGGCTCAGTTCAACCCAAAGGCATCAGTGCGACATGGACTACACTTCAGCTGTGACAGACAAAGGTCATTTCGTGTAGGATAAAAGAGAGAGCACATAAGACTAAGAAGCGTAGTCAAAGGTATTCTCAGGTCATTGCTGGTTTGCTTTTATGACAGCGAGAAGAAGCGTGTTAGTGATGTTCTGCAGCTTCTTCACACCTGGCTGCTTGTTGGCAAATGATTATTTTATATATGTGGCTTATGGGCTCTAACGCTGTCAGTTTCAGTTTCACTTTTTTCCTTCTTCCTGTTTTAGGCAGGAAAAAAAAAACTACTCAAAAAAAAGGTGAAAAAAAAGCAGAGGGTGCAAGAGGAAGAGAGTGCTTGCATTTGCGAGAAAGAAAGATGTTCGGGAGTAGGTGTGGATAGTTTAACAAGGGGTATTCCGCAGAGGTCAGTGAAGTGTTGCAAACATGCTCTGTGGCAAAACTCATCCACTCTTCCTTCTCCCTGTCTCCACGTCCTCTGTGTCTTGTGTTAAGTAGAAGTCACATTTAAAGGTCAGATCTCAGCGTGCAGTACGCATGACTTCGTGGAGCAGAAACAGTGTGATTGAGAAAAACGTTGAATGAAAGAGGGGAGAAAGGAAAAAGGCAAAGAAAGGCAAATAGGCTTAAAAATGATGTCAGAGGAGAAGTTAGACAGATCTGTAGCGAAACAGACAGAGAGGGTCCATCCAAGTTCTCTTTATTGCACCTGCGCCTTTTTTTATATACTGTATATAGAGTTAATACAAGTCGTTGACTGAGATCCACAGATCCACGATCTGAAAACAAATAATGTAAAAACATGGGTGTCTGATATTGCTTCTGTTTTAGTGTTATCACGTTCAATTAAGGGGATTTGTATAAGGGGATACACATATGTGTGCATACGCATTAGACTCCACTGTGCTCCACGTAACCAGGTTTCTAATATGTCCTTTTGCACACGACAGCATTTACAGGACAAAGGGCCAAATAAAATTGGAACTAGCACAATTTAGCCTGTAGAGGTCTGATGCCCCCAAATTCAATACAATAAGCCAGAAAATGTATATTTCACTGTAGGTTATAAAAGTAACTTCATGTCCAGAGTAGCCTTAGCTGTCTACTGCGCTGCGATCAGGAACAGTGTAAAGTGTGGGTAACCCATCTTTCAAGAGGCCCCAAGCACACAAAAAACAAACAAAAGCAAGAGTTTTGAGCCGAGCCGTGGATTTGGAGAGTTAATAAACCTCTACCCCCATTACCTGCTTGCTCTAAGTAACCTGGTTGCCTCAGTGCATGTAAACACAGTCCCTAAGGACCTTCAACTTCACACATTTCTCCATTAGCTTCAGCATGCAGCCCTTAGAGAGGTGACACAAATAGCACGACAGGTAGTGGCTCTGTCCTGCTGTGTTCGACACACCACAAGGCCCGAGGGCAGATGTATAAACAGAACATGTCACATAAACCATAGAAAGTGTGTCAATACAACAGCACTAGGAAAAGACACAGGGTCAGCAGTCAGTGCTGACTCGGTAGAAACTGATTTTTAAAATGCAGTGGTGGGATCATCCGAACTTCAGAGAGACATTTTCTTTCATGAGACAGTTGAGGAAAGGGAAGTGGTAAAAATGCTGTCAGGTATACACGAACACCTTAACAGATCACAATAAGCAACAGCCAGTCGTGTCCTTAAACACTCAGAAGGTCCTAGAGATGTGAGCTTCATCGGCAGAAACTGTTTCAAGGTTGTGCTGTTAGATTTGTCGTGTATGAAGCCAACTAGAGCTCCACCTTGTGGCAGCTCTAACAGCAAGTCGAAAAGGGCAACGGTAAAAAAAAAAATCTGTGAGTCGAGCTACACGCAATGTTCAGCTGCTGAGGAAGTGTTCACACTCAGAAGTGGTCAACGGGCACGGTGGTGTATTTCTGTGTTTGTGTGGTGTGTGTGTATCTAACAGAGGGAAATAATGCCAGTTTGCATGGCTGAAGGTGACTGTGACAGTTTCAGCCTCAGGGCATCATTTTCCTGACACAAAGTCGTTCTGCTGCTACAGTGGAAGGTTGTTGTGTGTCGTTGTTGCAGTGAAAACACAAACACACACGATGTAGTACTTGAAAAAGTATGAGTTCACCGTTTTAGTCCCATAGTATTTATTATAAAGTATCCATAAGACAAGTGGTGGGAAACTCTAAGGAAGAAATATTGTGTAGTTGTCCATGAAATTTACACAAACTCATGCGTGGACACACAACCTACGATTAACTTTTACATTAAACAAACCGTTTGAATTCACATTTAAACAGAGTAGACGAACTGTACCTTTTTCAGTGAACGACCTTCAGAGAAACCGTAATCCTGCGAAGAGCAAGCGCACACGTGCAACAATACACACACACATAAACATGCACATATTGTGCAAACACACACACACACAAGGACGCAGCTGTGTTGTGGCCCACTTTTAAATCAAACACTGACGTCGTTCCTCTGCTGAAACACATTACAGCTCCCACAGTGAGTCTCTCTCTCACACAGACACACACACACACACATATATATATATATATATATATATATATATATATATGCAGAGAGAAAAAAGATTTCACTGGCACATAGACACACTTCATGTACACACACTCAGCATATTTTACCTCTGTGTGTGTGTGTGTGTGTGTGTGTGTGTGTGTGGGCTGTTGTTTCCGTCCACACATCGTATCAGCTCTATAGGCAGCGTCTGTTGAGGGAAGCTGAATAATTATCTCCTCCTTTTTTCTTCCTCTTTCCATCTTTCTTCTTTATTTCTCTCTCTCTCTCTGCCTCCCTCTCTCTCTTTTATAATTATTTCCACAACAATGATTGGGCCAGTTGATTAAAAAGAGTCTTGCGGGAGCTGTTTCCTGGCTAATGGCATCTCTGTTCTACACAACGAGTACACACACTGGGAAACAATGCGCTTTATGAAACGCACATTATACACACCCTTACAAACACACATTGTGAATCCATACACAAAAGACACGCAGACACACAAACATTTGCCGACTAACGGCATCTGAGATGAGCAGAACGTGTTTTCACTTTGGACAAACGCGCGCGCGCACACAGCACCTTGTGTAGTGTGTAACATGCACAGATCCCTTTCAAACAGGCACATCTTGTATCCAGCAGTGTATTAACATATTTTTTCCTAATACCACCAGATGGAGTTTAGTTTTATATTACATCAGTGGTTTGAAAAGAGACAAACATTAAAGATATATTAGATAAAAGTTATATATTACTCTGCATTATACGTGTAGGATTTAGCTCCATATACTGAATATACGTTTTCCAAAGGTGTTGCTGGTCTCAAACATATATTTTTCAAAAACCAATATATATTTTTTGCGCTCTTTTCAGTCCAGATGTAGTTTTTACTGCATCTACTGCTTTAAATCATTGCATTTTGGGTTTGGTTCCGTTTTACACAGTGGCCCAACCTTTTTGGAAACGTTTTGTTGGCAACAACAGCAGCAAGAAGAAAAGTCGGACGCTTCCATCATACTACTACATCATTCTGCGTGAATATAATATGTGCACTGCCCTGGTTATACTTTATTAGTAAAAATAATATGCGCTGTATAGGTCAGTGTGTGGGAGGACGTTGGGAGGTGTACTGGCTGCACTGTAAAATGTGAGACGGGTCTGTAGATGTGAGACAGGTAATTAGCAGCAGAGAGAGCGAGATGATTAATTACAAACGTACGCTCTCAGGGATGGAGGAATCTGTGACTCAAAGTTTGCAGTATTGCAATAACAAAGTTTTGAGGATCTGTGGAAATATGGTACGTAAATCCTACTGACCCTGCTAGTGATTTATTTCTTTTACTTTTTGCTTCAGTGCACATAACATCATCAACACCTGAGGACTGAACTATGAATAAAAATGTATTTAGTGAGCTTTAGAATCATTCAGTCCCATTAAGCTAAACTCACTTGGTTTCTTTCAAAGCTACGGTTCACTAAGACAAAATTTCTTTTGTTTGTTTTGTGTTGTAGGTGTGTTTGTAGTTAAAACCCCAGCTGGAACGATGCATTCTGGGTCAAATATGACAAAGAACAGAAGAGAAAAGAAACAGATACAAAGGTCATTTTTTTCAGATAGTACATGTAAGTAGAGGAGTTAAGACTACACAAGTACAAATACTTACCATAAAATAAAACAGCTTCAAATCTTTACACAAGATGTGTCTGATTCTCCTGGTTTGTGATATTAAACAATAAAAAAAACCTTTGTACCCTACACACAAGCACATTTGCTTTTAATCCAGCTCTGTGGGCTACTATTTAAAATCTAATCTAGAAGGCTGCCAACATTTAGAGTCACGGTCTCATTTGTTTTCAGTAATTACACTAATATGGCAAAGTTAATGTGATAATGATTAATTGGTGTTAATGTAGGAACAATCTTCCAGTTTGGCGTGTGTCCCAGCTCAACCTCTTTCTTTTTTTCCCCCAAAATTTGTTTCCTTTACCAAGTCCTCTCGATAACACATCGTAAAGTAGCTTCTCACTTTAAAGTGGTTTCCGTCAGCCTCACTTCACATTACGTCTTCTTTATGCCTAATACATATAAATAATAAGCTATCTTCTCATTTGGAGTGGTATCTCCGTCAGCCCTGTTGGCCCAGTGGATGCTTTCTGTCAGCTCAAATTGGCTGCTGAGAAGAGACGATGGTTAAAATAGACACACGGGTTGTTTTTTCTTCCCTCCTTGGCCGGTTTATTAGTCCTCAGCGCCCCCTTTTGTCTCTGTCTGTCTCCGTCTGTGTGTCTCACTGTTCATCTCTTCATCTTCCCCATAGATAACTCTATCAGTAATAGGTTTCAGTGGAGGTGGCCTCCCGCTGAGTGACAGATTTACACAAAAGGAGGCGAACGCTTTCTTCATTCCTGTGTTCTTCCTTCTGCTGCTTTTCTTTATTGTACTTCTTTTCATTTCTGCTTTCTTGCGTTCTTAGTGTCTGCTTGTTGGTTTCCCGCTTTGTGGTTTTCCTCTTATCTTTATTTGTTTCCCTCCCCTTTTTATTTGTTATCCTCCCGACTCTGTCTTTTTTCCATCACTCTACAGTATGTAATGCTATTCTTGCACTTCCTTCAGTCGTCAGCACTGCTGACTTACACGCTGTATATCAGACTTTAACCTGAAGGAAACCAAGGTAACAGGAAGTAGAGACAATGAGAGAAACAGAAAAAGTAGATCGATGAAACAAAAAAAGGGAAATAAACACGGAGACGGACCATTTATCACAGAATACTGTGAAAAACACTCCAGGAAGAGTCAATGAAGTAATTATCAAGTACAGACTTGGATTGTGTTTATAATAATAACTGGATTTTTCACAAGATCAAGGGTGGATCATATGGAAATGAGCCCCTCCTCCCCACTCAAGGCCCACAGATTACAAAGTAGTGCTTATTTTTGTCATGTGTCTCTTTTTGGAAATAGTTTGTGTTGATTTCTGGTCAGTTCTTGTCCACCTGGGATCTTTTGTATCTTATTTTTGGTGCTGTCTCTCTCTCAGGTGATCATCTAACCCGTGTAACCATTCTGCGTAAATTTTAGGTCAACATTTGGATGTTGTTCATCTCTTTGGGATAGTTTGTCATCATGGTCACTTCCAAAACGTCCTGTTTTAATTTGAAAAATTCAGTCACTTCCTGTCTGGTCCTTCCCTTATCCCTGTGCATCTACAACTCTCACAGTTTTGTATCTCTTAGTGGTTATTATTCATCTTTTAACTGAGCTTTAAGACTTGGAAACAATGAAAATGTTAATGCTTACTTCACACATTGAGTAATTCACGCACGACCAAGACAGAAATAAAAAAGTAATGTGAAAATGTACAATATAAGTTCAGACGAACCCGCACAGAAACATGCATTTACATCTTAATGTAGTTTTACTGAGCCTTAGTCAATTTCAGGTCATTGCTCATTAGTGCTAGCGTTGTTTTAGGGTGCAGCAGAGAGCTGTTTTCAGTTCCAGTATGTGTGGACAGACACAGTTAGCTGATGATTACAGTACAGCTGAAGAAGCAGATGAAGAACCACATGCTGTATCATTAGTCAAACAACTACTGCTGTATTACAACTATACAGACTTTGTTTTGTGAGTTTACATGTTTGGAGCTGTGTCTTTTGCATGTGTGGTTTTGTGCACAAATTGAGATGCTATGACAGACTCATACACACTTCTTAAAAAGGAGAGGATGCCCACTGATTTATATTTTTGTCTTCCTGCAATTTAAATTAAATCCATGACATTAATTTACTTTATATGCTAATTGAGGTAAGGGGCGTGTTGTTCGGAAGCGCTCACATTTATTATGTTTCTATGACTATGATCATCACCACATGATGATTAATGCAGTTTTCTCAATATAATAATCAATTTCTAAAACTTTACATAGGTTTTTAATGGACATAATTGCAGGGATCAAACCAGTTTGTCTGTCCTGCTTATAGGCAAGGAGCCTATGTCATTTTTTGTCCTTCTGTAAATAATCTATCATTAGCAACCAGAAAGAGAACTCCTTGTAGTGTATTCATGATGAGACCAGTACTATTTTCTTCATTTTTGGCAGCTACTTGTCTCAAGAGAGTGAAACATCACTCAGTAGCAAAGGCAACAAAAACGTAATGTTAGCCACCTCAAAACTTTGTAGTAGGGGACTGGGAAGGATTGTTCAGTATAGTGTCTAGTTTTGACAGGAGACACTGTAATGGAAATATTTCACAAATATTCATTCAAAGGACTCAGACATACACATGACATGAGTGTAAGATCTTAGAGGTTGTTCTTGGAACAGTCAAACAGCAGTGACAGACCTGACCTACTGCACAGTATTTTTCCATTTACGAGCTTGAACTTGTTGGCATCTTGCATTTGTTCAAGCTTCCATAGCTTCCTACTCGTAAGTCAAGAAGGTGGATGCCGAAATAAATGCAGTATAGTTTTTTTGGTCCTTTACGAAGAAGAAGAAAAAACATCCCTGCGATAATGGCGTGTTCCTTTTATTGGCCACCGAGTGAGTAATGCATTTAGAACAGCACCTTTTTTCCTGTTAATATTTCCACCTACACACTGAAAATATTTAAAGACCCTGGGACCGAAACACCCACTAATAATGAACTGTGAACAACAACGAATGGATGCCAGTATATATATCAACCAGTCACTTTTTTCATTGTCTAAGTTGTTTACTCTTAGAAAATGATAGGTAGCAACGGGAGACTTTTCCCTGGGCGTCATTTTTGAGTTTGTTTCAAAGAATCCAGCACAGAAAATAGTTGGCTTAATGACTAAGTAATGCACAGAATTTGATTGGCATGTGAACACGACGTGGCGTTGTTTCAACTCCCTAATGTTTCTCTATTTTTCATTAACGTGTCACATTAGACATCAGGTGTCATATCTTCCTACCGGCTCCTGCGGTGCTTATACTCCACCTGTTTGCTTCAACTCAAACGGTGCATTTGTTTGATGTGCCATGTAGCACGAGTGGACTGATCTGTGTTAGCAGAATAAAGGGGTTCTGATGTGAGAAGGTGTTAAACCACCATTTTCGGCTGCCCGTCTCAATGCAGTAAGTCATACGGCTGCTGACAGAATTCAGTCCACCAGCTGTTCTGGTCTTTGACAGAATATCCACATTATCTGTCTCCCAGTGGGCTTACTGTCAGCAAGGAAGAGGACTGGAGCCAAAGCCAGAGCTACACTTACATACTGTATGCACCAACAGTCATGCACGTAAAATCGTATATTCACCTACAACAACACTCTTACCTGAAAGGAATAAAAGAGAGTGAGCAACAGAACATCTTCTCATTCTTTTAACATGGAGCCAAAAATATCAGGTCACAGATGATAGTCCTGATACTTGATGAAATGAGTGAATTATACCTTTTTGAATAAAGTAGTCATCTAGAAATTACGCTTACGTAAACAAAGTACTTTGACTACTTTAATATGACCATGAAATAATTTCACTCATGCTTCAGTTGCTATCAGCAGATATTGGCTTAGGAAAACAAATGAATCACACTGCCAGTGAACATTTAGCACATACTTTCATTTTGCCTTGCACTTGGCAGCCATGTTCAATGAAAACATTTCCTCATTATGTTAACATCAAAACATCAACCAGGCAGCAGTACATTTCCTCTCAAACATATTTGCTTGTTTTTGTTATGTCCATGTGAAGTAGGATGCGGTGTGTGGGCATCACCTCTATGAATCGTCTTCTCATCGTAGAACCACAGATCATAATATATTAGCAGTGTTAGATACTGCTGATCATGTGAAGAGAGCCCAAGACTGGAGGAAGAAAAGACAAGAAAGAGTTCGAGAAAGAGGAAGACACAGAGGCCAGATGCAGGTCAGTGTTGTATCTAGGGATCTCATTCATCAGCTGGGACAAAGGGAATATGTAAACGGAGCGGGTGTGAGAGTGAGAGTGCATCAGGGAGAAAGCCCTGTGATTGAGAGAGCATATACGAGTGCTTAAAAAGGGAGAGGGGGCGTATGACAGAGAAAATTAGAGAGCAATCGGATGCTAGTTTGACATTAGCTGAATCCCTAATGAAGGTGAGAGGAGATGATTGGCTGGGCACGCATGCCGATGAGGTCTGCCACAGCGATAGTTGCTGGGGTGACCTTGGTCTCCAAAGGACAGACTCCAACTCATCTGGCATTTCTAATTGGCTACATGGACAGCAGCCAGGTACCGCTTTCCGTTTATGGACGTGGCGACATACGGTGCTGATCGGGGTTAAAAGGACATGAAACGAGGGGAGAGCTAGAGAGAGATGAGAGCGGGGGATACAATTCAGCATAGGAAAGTTCGGAATCGAAAGAGGCTGAAAAAGGAAAAGGGTAAAGTTACCGAGGTCTGCACACAGACCAAAATATGTGTCCATGAGAACGCGTGCAAGACAAGTCTGTATTTCATCTTTTATAAAAGCTCTTCTTCCAGAGTTGCCGTCATGTTTTGTAGTCTGCATGTGTTGTGAAATGAGAAGAGGGAAGGGGAATTTTCTGAAACACGCGTGATCTAAACTCCTCACGGTCCGTGATCATGCAGAGCTGCTGACGACAGGGTGCACACTTACACCTTACATGCAGAGTTACTTTTTAAACTCAAAACCTGAGCACAAAGGCAAATAACAGGTCACTTACGACAAGAAGAGAAGAAATATTTGTTTTCAGGGATACAGCTACATACATACAGCTACTATAATTTGCAGGCACCAAGGAGCCTGTGGGACTCCCTGAACCTCCAGGAGTGGTGGGGTGTCTGCTTAAAGACAGGATTTGCTGTGAAATATTCTTGTTTGCTTTCTTGTCTGGAGTTCAGTAAGATTTTACTTTGAGGTCTGGTACTGTAAATATGAATCTGAGTCCAATAGACAGTTAGCTTAGCCTACAGACAGAAGACAGGGGTGAGTGTAACAGCTAGCCTGCATTGTTGTTATCCAACAGTTGCTGTATAACTTAACTAACTGTAACATTATATTTTGACTGTTTGAAACAAAAACTACTACTATTAACGCCTCACACACAGAGTACTGGAGCTGCTGCTCTCATGTTGGCATCGCTGTGGCAGACCTTTCTTTTTTAGCCTTTAGTGTTTGACAAATGGTACACAGACGATTTTCCATTTCAAGGAGGACGCACGTGCCAGACTATTTCTCAGGTCTGATCAGTTGCTGTGCCCAGTGCTAAGCTGTGCAGCTGCTGTCATATCTTTAACATATAGCCGTCAGAGTGGTATCGATCTTCTCATCTACACCAGAAAGGAAGAAAACACATCTTCAATCAGGCATGTCAAGCATTGCTGCAGCTTCTCACTGATCCAAAAGTCTGTCGACAAGTCAGGTATGTCGGTCACCACACCATGGACAGATGTGTTGCATTGTTGAGTAATGTAAAAAGAATAATTTATTTGTCCGTTTCTTGGTTCTGTGTGCAGTGAATTAACTTCATAATACCTTTTTATGGAGACAAAAAGGAGAGTGAGCAAGACAGTAATGTCTAAAGATAAGTACATGTTCCCATGCGGCAGACATGAAACCATCTAATCACAGCTACAGCACAGTTGTGTTTTTTTTTTTTTTAAACACAGTGTGGAGCCAATTTTCACTTTCACCTCCACTGAGTTTTGTTCTCATGTGGATCGTTCCTGTCTTTTACTCATCCCTGACCAACCGAAAAAGCAATTCTTTGGTTTAAATTCACTAGCAAGAGCTTGATAGGTTAATTATGAGCCCGAGCCTTTCTCAGGCTTTTTAATAGAATCAAATGAGTAGAAGAAACAACAACTTGGTCATAATTTCAGCACACGCAAAGCATCTGATAATCCAATTCTATCTTTGCTTATTTTGGCTGTAATAATTCCAGTGGTTCAGAGGTTACAGTCCCTTCACTTCATCTACAAAACACCTTGTATGTGTGTTTTTTAATGTGTAAAGCCTCATTATCTGCATGATTGTACTAATTATTTGCTTTTGGTGACATACTACCATAAAATACAACATGCTGAGCATTTTATCTCATAGAAGGCTCCTCTACTACACTTTACTATTCCATTTGTCTCATTCAACACATCTGTGTTGTGGATGCAGTCGACTCTGCAGCCTCTGGAGGCTCCAAACACAGCTTCAGACTCGAAACCTTTGCTGACGAACAGTCAGTGCAGAGACAAGGCCACCGGATCAGCCTGTGAAGTCAGTCCGCGCTGTGTTCACTGAGCTGAGAGGTAGACGGGGAGAAAGTGAGGAACTCAGACAAAGAGGCAGAAATGATGAAAGACGGGAGTGAGTATATCTTGTCAGTCACTCTCTGACCACATGTGCTGCCCAGAAGGAAAGGAAAGAGAAGGCGGAAGAAAAAGAAACCATGTGTTGGCCAGTTCACCTTAAATTTTCCCCAAGAGAGTCTGCAGAAAAGACAGCTCCTGACTTCACTTGAACACCTGACACTCCATCTCAGTGATTTCTTTCTTTCTAACTTTCCTACTTGTCTTTTTTCTCTTAGCCATTCGTACCCTGATTCTTTTATTCCTTTCCTTCTTTCCTGTCTTTACCATCTTCCATACATTATCTTATTTCCCTTGGTGATAGTCCAGACAGGAAATGAATAGCTGATAAAACTGGATGGAAATCCTGAGCTGTTTTATGACCACACATTTATCGCAACCAGACGTGAACACAATGGAAAACATACACATACTCACTCATACATGAAGAGAGGAAGAAAAAGGAGAAAAGAAAACAGCTGTTTAACCCAAAGGAGATGTACAACAATTCTTTTAGCTGTGCTCATTCACAGAGTTAAAGGACCCCAGGGGAGCTGAAACTGTCAGACACTTTTAATATTCCTGACGCATCTATAGAGTCGCCGTTCAAACTAAGATTTTGAACAGTATACATCTTTTTGATGTACGCCTTCGTGCATACAGACTCGTAAAACAACTTAAGCCTCTGGCTCGGGTGAATATTAAATACACAGACATGGTTTCGTGACTCATGAAAAGTAAACACATACTGAACTGTACTCTTCTGTGACTTGTCTGCTGACAGCACACAGCACTAGGACTCTGACAGGCATGGGCTGTTGAGGTTCTCTGTTTAGTTGCACTTTTATTAATACCATTAATGAGCACATTTCATACCATGGTATACCTTGCGAGTGGGATACTGCTGCATCCCTTGGGACTTCTTTTTCTACAAAGACACAATATGATATCTGATGTATGAGGATAGAAGCGATGATCAAAGAAAAGGAGTTTGTGTCATGGAAGAGAACAAACCAAGTGTCTGTCTGCAGATGAGTGGACTCCCTATTTACATCCTGTCCTCATCTGAAAACCCCATCTGCTCACCTGAGAATATGAGTTTTAACTTGCACTTACAGATGTAGTCTTCCTGAGCCCATGTGGTAGTATCCTTTACAGAATAATGTCGGTTTTTAACGCATTGCATGTTGGTTTTCAGCCTTGTTCAGAAATTTCTCCAGATTCTCTGAATCTTCTGATGATTTTATGCACTGTAGATGATGAAATCCCGGAATACCTTGCAACTGTACATTGAGAAATGTTGTTTTTAGACTCTTGGACTATTTGTTCATGCAGTTGTTCACAAATTGGTGAACCTCGCACCATCATTTCACTTCTTCTTTTACATGACACTCGGCTGTTTCCAGCCAGGGGTGTCCAATCCTGGCCCTTAAGGGTCACTCTCCTGCTGGTTTTCCAACTATCCCTACACTTCCTACTGCTGATTACTTGGTTCAGGTGTGTCCAGCCAGTCAGAAGCTGTAAGTGCAGGGCTGGTTGCAATACAAGCAGAACAGCAGCCCTCGAGGACCAGGATTGGACACCCCTGAGTTAACCCTGTTCCTAAAAGGATTTTTTTTTTTAACATTACTAAACTTTCCCAGTCTTTTGTTGCTCCTGTCTCAGCTTTTTGGAACGTGTTGCAGGCATCAAATTTAAAATCAATACAGTTTATCAGTGTTGTGTCTTTGTAGTGCATTCAATTGAATATAGGTTGATTCTGTTTTTATTTATGTTTGACACAATGTCCCAGCTTCATTGAAACTGGAGTTGTAGTTTAAACATGAATTTTAAATTTAAAATACACTGAAGGAATCCATATTATTTAAAATATTACACGTATAAAACATTCTCTGGTGATCATTCTATGATTTCTACAATTAAAGAAATACTCTAGTTACAGTAAATCAACTTGTATTTTTTTCCTTTAACAGATAAAATAAAGTTTTAAATGTTAATCCGCCCTTTATCTGACCTTTTCCTATAACAGCCCTTCAGATTTTTTTTATTCTTTCTTTCCAGAGAATTGGAAATATTCTGTGATGTCACTCACTAATATTTTAATTTCATGGTCCAAGTCACCCCAATATATTTCTAATGGGAGGGAAAGAAGGGGGGATGTGGGGGAGAGAGAGGGGGAGTAAGAAGGAAGAGAAAGTGAAGGAGGGAAAAAGAAAGACTGAGAGGAAACGGATGGCGAGAGATGGTGAATATATGAGAGGGAATTAATGGAGGAAAGATGATAAGAAGAGAAAGGAGGAAAATGGGAGGCCGAAAGGTAGAGGGAGATGTAAAGAAGTAACAGAATGAGAGAGCAAGAAAGACTGAATAGTTTCCATTAGCTTTGCTTAGTTGAGCCCAAAACAGTGTTAATTAATCTGGAACTTTCTTTGCAGGAGTTTTTTATTCTTACTTCATCACCTCGTCCCTTGACATTGACTGCATGGTTTATCCCTGACTCACCTCCACAGTGCTCCTTAAAACATGTTTAGTCCTAACATGTCCGTAAACATTAAACACCTTCAACCTTTTCCTAGGTCAAAAAGTGATGTTTAAACATACAACAACATACTGCACCGACAGGGGGCTGATTCGTGCCAGCGGTGTGGGACACACAGCAAAAACTGGGGAGACATCAGTGACTTTGTGTGTCACAAGCTTTGACCTTCACTGTACTGAACAAGACTGATCTATCGCTCTGAGAGACTAAACACAAGCGTAACGCTGCTGTCACTACAAGTAGATGTTGTACTGCAAATCAAGATATGTTGGAAGGAAACAATTTAGTTTGTGCTGTCGATCTGAAAGTCTAAGACATCAGGTTTGTGCCGACAGCAACGCAGTCTGGTTTTGGTCAGACTGGTTTTGAGCCAGCTCAAAGTACGTAGGAGCTGTGTGTGTTGTCAGGACTGGATCCATATTGTCCATCTGTTTCATTTCCTCTGCAGCTGGAGAACACACACACACACACACACACACACACACACACAGACTCAGACCCCAATCTGCCAACAGCGTTCAGTCCAGTCAGCAGGCGTAAAACTCAGATAACACACTGTGACAACTCACTTCCTCTTTCCGTCTGTCTGTCTCTGGTAAACCAGTTGTTTACCTTATGCAGATTTGCAGCTCCACCGACGTTGTTGTCTGTTTATAATAATCCAGGATGTATTCAGAGCCGCATTGAAGTTATTCTCCGGCTGAGTGCTCCGCTGACAGGTGTACTGCAACACGTTATTCTAATGCCGTGAAATGTTTTTCATCAGCACATCTTCCACCATCTAAACATGCACGAAAATGCTCCGTCACAGCACCAAAGTTAATACAATTCTAAAATTAACTATCCTTCATATACAGATAATCTGAAGTCTCCCTAATGGACCAGGTGATATAGGTTATCTGCTTATGTCTTCACAACAATGTGTGTCATCATACAGTAAATGAACTGAAATCAGCTTTAGTCAGTCCCATCAGAACTGTATGAACCACCTGATCCAGACTTGACTGGACACTGGTTTGGGACAAGTTGCAGAGAACAATTCCCTGTTTGCAAGATATTTGTAGATGGCAGAGATGCACCAAATATTGTTGTTACAGTCACTCTTCACTGAAGGTAGGTTTCTAGTCTCTAATGTCTTGTTCCCTTAATTAGATGCTACACAGTAAGATGCAGCAAAAACACAAGTATGTAGCCCAAATGTGTCTGTGGCTACAGGGTTGTGTGCACATAAGAGTTCAGACTCAGTGGAATTTTCATTGAATTTCTCTATTATATAAACCAAACTCATATTTTTAATCTCAGTCCTGCCCAGTCTCACTTTGTGCATGTGTGTGTGTTAATAAAGAGTGTGAAAGAGGGTGGCAGAATTTCAATAAACACTCTGACAAAGTGAGAAGAAAACTGATAAGCGATATAGAAAAAAAAAGTCAAACTGTGAAAGCTTTCATTCATTTCTTTCACTCGTTTCTCTGTGGTGTATCTCTGGATAATCTGCTGGCCTGCAGTAAACCCTGAACACAGACACCCAGTGTGTGAAACTGCCAGAGAAATTATTTTGCATTATGTTCAGCAATGTTGAGAGAGAAAGTGTGTGTGTGTGTGTGTGTGTGTGTGTGTGTGTGTGTGTGTGTGTGTGTGTGTGTGTGTGTGTGTGTG